>JABXJD010000585.1:115000-122500 GCA_013375575.1 Percina caprodes
TGTATTTTACTGTATTAATTGCGTTAACTGTAAGATTTAATTATGATTATTAAATATGTAATAATGTCTGCGATGTCATAAAGAGTGTTGTCACCAGAGCAGATTGAAGGACCCCAGGAAGCAGAGCTTGTAGCTTATGCTAAGCTAATTCATGTCATTTCCAGAGTGGTGTTGTCATGTTGTTTCTTGGGTTATGCGACCTGTGGCTCAGCTGTTCTGTCCTCCGTCCCTCTTGTCCCTCTTGTCCCTCTCGTCCCTCTGAATGTTGCAGCGTACCGAGAGAAGATGCGAGAGCTCCCCCTGGTGTCTCTCTTCTGCTCCTGCATCCTCCCCCGAACCAAACCCACCACAGAAGAAGACAAGAAAGGTCAGCAGCTCTTTTAACCCCCATGTTGTCCTCATGTTGTCCTCATGTTGCCCTCATGTTGTCCTCATGTTGTCTTCATGTTGTCCTCATGTTGTCTTCATGTTGTCCTCATGTTGTCTTCATGTTGCCCTCATGTTGCCCTCATGTTGTCCTCATGTTGTCTTCATGTTGTCCATATGTTGTCTTCATGTTGCCCTCATGTTGCCCTCATGTTGTCCTCATGTTGTCTTCATGTTGTCTTCATGTTGTCCTCATGTTGTCTTCATCTTTTCTTCATCTTGTCTTCATGTTGTCCTCATGTTGTCTTCATGTTGTCTTCATGTTGTCTTCATGTTGTCCTCATGTTGCCCTCATGTTGTCTTCATGTTGTCCTCATGTTGTCCTCATGTTGTCTTCATGTTGTCCTCATGTTGTCCTCATGTTGTCTTCATGTTGTCCCCATGTTGTCCCCATGTTGTCCTCATGTTGTCTTCATGTTGTCTTCATGTTGCCCTCATGTTGTCCCCATGTTGTCCTCATGTCATCTTCATGTCATCTTCATGTCATCTTCATGTTGTCTTCATGTTGTCCCCATGTTGTCTTCATGTTGTCCTCATGTCGTCTTCATGTGATCTTCATGTTGTCTTCATGTTGTCTTCATGTTGTCCTCATGTCGTCTTCATGTTGTCTTCATGTCGTCCTCATGTCGTCTTCATGTTGTCCTCATGTCGTCTTCATGTTGTCTTCATGTCGTCTTCATGTCGTCTTCATGTTGTCTTCATGTTGTCCTCATGTCGTCTTCATGTTGTCTTCATGTCGTCCTCATGTCGTCTTCATGTTGTCCTCATGTCGTCTTCATGTTGTCTTCATGTCGTCTTCATGTCGTCTTCATGTTGTCTTCATGTTGTCCCCATGTTGTCCTTATGTTGCCCTCATTCTTTGTCATTTTGCGCTAACTTCACGTTTTTGGGGCTCTTGTTGCAGCCGGCGTGGTGGACTTGAACCTTTGCAGCATCCGGGACATGGAGGTGATCGAGCTGAGCAAGCGTGCGAGCGGCCAGGCGTTCGAGGTCATCCTGAAGCCGCCCACCTTCGACGGCGGCCCCGAGCTCAGGGCGACCACGCCGCCGCGCGGGAAACCCTCGCTGAAGGAGATCCAGAAGAAGCTGGACGCCGCCCAGGAGCGGAGGAAGGTGGGTGGAGACACGGAGAACAGCTGTTAACAGATTCCTAAAAGTTGGTACACGAGCAACACCTCGACCAAATGAACCATATGTTCATATAGCTCAGAAAAGATAGCTACCAACATTATAGAAGAGACTTCAGATCCAGTATTAGGGACCACTAAGGTCTATATAAAGAGACTTCAGATACAGTATTAGGGACCACTAAGGTCTATATAAAGAGACTTCAGATACAGTATTAGGGACCACTAAGGTCTATATAAAGAGACTTCAGATACAGTATTAGGGGACCACTAAGGTCTATATAAAGAGACTTCAGATACAGTATTAGGGACCACTAAGGTCTATATAAAGAGACTTCAGATACAGTATTAGGGACCACTAAGGTCTATATAAAGAGACTTCAGATACAGTATTAGGGGACCACTAAGGTCTATATAAAAGAGACTTCAGATACAGTATTAGGGACCACTAAGGTCTATATAAAGAGACTTCAGATACAGTATTAGGGGACCACTAAGGTCTATATAAAGAGACTTCAGATACAGTATTAGGGGACCACTAAGGTCACTAATGCAGATTATTGTCAAACTAAAAAACTCCTTCTGCCATCCCACCTGGTGCCGTCCCCGAGCTTCTACTTTTCAAAATAAAATACTTTAAAAAAAAATATATTTTTCTTTTCAAAGTAAAAGCTCTCATCAACTATCATGCTATTGAATGAAATACTTTAAATATTTTTTTATTTTTTTTAAATGGCAATCATACAAATGAATAAAATACTAACTGTGCCCCCCCCCCCTCTGTCGCCCTCTAGTGTCAGGAGGCGGAGCTGCTGAAGCATCTCGCCGAGCGGAGGGAGCATGAGCGTGAAGTGGCTCAGAAAGCTCTGACCAAAGAGCGCCAGGAGCATCGTGCCGACGCTGACAAGCAGCAGCGGCAGATGCACCTGAACGCCTCACCGGAGAAACAGCAGATGCACCTGAACGCCTCACCGGAAAAACAGCAGATGCACCTGAACGCCTCACCGGAGAAACAGCAGATGCACCTGAACGCCTCACCGGAAAAACAGCAGATGCACCTGAACGCCTCACCGGAAAAACAGCAAATGCAGCTGAACGCCTCACCGGAGAGACAGCAGATGCACCTGAACGCCTCACCGGAGAAAAAGCAAGTGCACCTGAATGCCTCAATGGAGAAACAGCAGATGCAGCTGAACGCCTCGCCTGTGAGACAGCAGATGCACCTGAACGCCTCACCGGAGAAAAAGCAAGTGCACCTGAACGCCTCATCGGAGAAACAGCAGATGCTGCTGAACGCCTCGCCTGTGAGACAGCAGATGCACCTGAACGCCTCACCGGAGAAAAAGCAAGTGCACCTGAACGCCTCACCGGAGAAACAGCAAGTGCACCTGAACGCCTCACTGGAGAAACAGCAGATGCACCTGAACGCCTCACCGGAGAGACAGCAGCAGGAGGAGGTGAGGACTCATGTTTTTTCTGCTGTTTTCCCATATTTCTTGCAACCATCCAGATCCAGATTCAGATTCAGGAATGAATCTCTAAACGGAGTTTGTGTTTGTGTCTTTCAGGACAAGCACATTGTGGAGGTGAGAACCAGCTGGAGGAGAAGCAGGGCATTCTGGGTAGAAACACTGACACAGAACATGAACAGTGGTGCGACAACAAATACACACAGGGTTTAACCCTTGTGTTGTCCTCCCAGGTCAAAGCTGAAAATGAGCAATTTTTGACGCTTTTTTGACGCGTTTGAGATGCTTTTGATCACTTTTAGATGTTTTTTTTCAACATTTTCTTCATTTGTGTAACCCTACCATCAGTATGCACCAATCACTAACACCAATACATTACCACTAGTAACCACATTCACCACTTTTTGAATTTATGGTCAAGAAACCTCATTTATATGAAATTATGTCATTTTTTGGGGGGATATGAAACACCCTAAATCCATTTTTTGTCTCTAAACATCCCACAGCCATAAGGCAGGACTCATATATATATATATATATATATATATATATATATATATATATATATATATATATATATATATATATATATATATATATATATATATATATATATATATATATATAAACAGTATTTTCAATGGTTTGAAAGACGTTAGCATGGTGCTAGCTGCTAACTCCGCCCTCTTTCTGTCTTCTGCCTGCAGGTGTCCTGATGGCCTGATCACAACACAAGCTGAACTTTATCTGGAAGCCATTTTGGAGGCTGCCGAGCAGAGGATTGGTGGATTGGTGCACCGGCGAGCCGGCGCTGCTCCGACCGACTGGGAGACAGACAGACAGGAAGAGACGCTGAAAAGAGTGAGAGAAGAAGAAAAGCAGGAGGACTGAGGGCGGGTTTAACTTCCTCTCTGCAACCAGGACTCCTCTTACCAAGATAAACTCTTTAAAATGAGAAAAACTGTCTGAGGCGCTGCAGATTCAGCCACCATTCGATGGAGGGTTTTACTGTGCTTTGTTGCTATGCCAACAGTGCCGATGTGTTCATGTTTGTGAGATTGTTCTAGCGAGGACACTAAATCTTCTGTAAAGTGTGAAAAGTTGGACCCAATCAGACCCAGCCAGACCCAGCCAGACCCAACCAGAGTCAACCAGACCCAACCAGACCCAGCCAGACCCAGCCAGACCCAACCAGAGTCAACCAGACCCAAACGGACCCAATCAGACCCAGCCAGACCCAACCAGAGTCAACCAGACCCAACCAGACCCAACCGCACCCAGCCAGACCCAACCAGAGTCAACCAGACCCAATCGGACCCAATCAGACCCAATCAGACCCAACCAGACCCAACCAGACCCATTTAGACCCAACCAGACCCAACCAGACCAGGCCAGACCCAACCAGACCCAGCCAGACCCAGCCAGACCCAACCAGACCCAACCAGAGTCAACCAGACCCAACCAGACCCATTTAGACCCAACCAGACACAACAAGACCCAACCTGACCCAACCAGACCCATTTAGACCCAACCAGACCTGTGTGTGTGTGTGTGTGTGTGTGTGTGTGTGTGTGTGTGTGTGTGTGTGTGTGTGCATGCATATTCCTGGCAACGTCAGTGTAAAGGAGTCAGGAGGATGATGATGATGATGAAGATGAACAGAAATCACATTATATTTTAAATTCAAAAATAAAACTTTAACCACTTTACGTCTTCGTTGTTTTTATTTTAACGCCACATTCAGCCTCTGAATAAATAATCACCAATAAATACATTTTAAATAAAAAAACATAAATAAAATAATATAAATAATAAAAATAAAAATAATAATTAATAATAAAATAATAACAATAGTCGTCCAGTTTCAAGACAAATTACAAACGTAAACAAAAGATATTTAACAAAACAATGAAAAGACAGCAGACAAATTCCAGCCAATCACAGAGAAGCTTACATCTTCAGAGGACCAATCAGATTAAGTGACTGACACAAAGTTGAAATCAAAGATTCAAAATACTAATTTTAATTTCCATTTTTTGTCTCTAAATCAAATTTTTTGTCTCTAGATCCACATTTTTGTCTCTAAATCAAATTTTTTGTCTCTAAATCCACATTTTTGTCATTAAATCCACATTTTTTTGTCCTAAATCCACATTTTTGTCTCTAAATCCACATTTTTTGTCTCTAAATCTAAATTTCTGTCTCAAAATCCACATTTTTGTCTCTAAATCCACATCTTTGTCATTAAATCCACATATTTTGTCCTAAATCCACATTTTTTGTCTCTAGAGCCACAATTTTTGTCTCAAAATCCACATTTTCTGTCTCTAAATCTACATTTTTTGTCTCTAAATCCACATTTTTTGTCTCTAAATCTACATTTTTGTCTCAAAATCCACATTTTCTGTCTCTAAATCCACATTTTTGTCTCTAAATCCATTTTCGTGTCAGTCCTGGTGTTGGACGATGGGGCGGACGCAGGTGCATCCCACAGCCATGAGGCGGGACTCCAGCCGGTAGTGGTACCCGTGCCCCGCCCCCCCCGACCCCGTGGACTTGACCCGGCGCAGCTGCAGCACCTGGTGCATGATGGGTCTGGACTCCAGGTTCAGGTCCTCGCGGCCCTCCGAGTCCAGACAGCCGAGCAGCAAACAGCGAGCCTCCGCCAGCACGGGGAGGAACAGCGTGTCGTCATGGGAGACGCTGAGGATGGAGACACAGGAGCTAGAAACAGGACCTCTGTTGTCTGTACTGTAGTGTGTGTGTGTGTGTGTGTGTGTGTGTGTGTGTGTGTGTGTGTGTGTGTCCTACTTGTACGTCCACGGGGAGATGGAGGCGTTCTGCAGCGGCCGGGCGGTTCTGATGGGAACCAAAGCGTTTGGGTCGAGCTCCAGGGGGACCGTCTCCACCGTCTCGCCATCTGACAACTTCCTGTGAGCCTTTGCCGAGTGTTTTGATTGGCCGCCTGGTTTGGGCATCGCCGCCGCCTCTGACATCATCATCATCATCATCATCGCGCTGCCACGCAGACCGCCTGAGGAAGAGGAGGAGAAACTGACCTTCAGACTCCTTTAATATTCACTCTGATCAGTGATCAGATGGAAAAGCAACAAAAACGCTGAAAATGAGTTTTCATTTTAAATTTTGACCCAAGAAAACAACTAAATATGGAAAAAGTGACAAAATTGACAAAAAATGACAAAAATGTGGAAAAAGTGACTTAAAAGTGACACAAAATGGAAAAAGTCACAAAATTGACAAAAAATGACAAAAAAAGTGACAAAAAATGTGGAAAAAGTGACAAAAATGTGGAAAAATTGACTAAAAAGTGACTAAAATGTGACAAAAAATTGAAGAAGTGACAAAAAGTGACAAAAGGTTTGTGAAGTGACCAATCTGGATCTTCTTACCGCGGCGCGGGACCTGGAGGTCGGGAACATGCTTTCAGGCGGTTTCGGACTCCTCGCTGGTCTTTTTCAGATCTGGGTTTGGTTTTGTTTCTGAGGATTTGTTTCTATCTTCGGGTTCCTGGACTCTGCCGGATTCCTGGACTCTGCGGGGTTCCTGGATTCTGAGGGGTTCCTTGACTCTGCGGGGTTCCTGGACTCTGAAGGGTTCCTGGACTCTGCGGTGTTCAGGTCTGAAGCGTGGAGGGTTCTGGCTGATGTCCGCTGCCGTTCATCGCTGACATTTATCCTAATCAGCATCACTTCCTGCGATGACATCATCGTCTTTGATCCGCCTCTCTGAAACCACACGACCTGTCATTTCTACACACACACACACACGCACACACACACGCACACACACACGCGCACACGCACACGCACACACACACACACACAGCTGCAGTGCTTTCTAGGTCATCTGTCATCTAGGTCATTTCAACATTTAGTTGAAATGACAATTTTATTCCTGTTATTTCGTCACTTTTTTGGCATTTTTTACATTGTTTTCTGATGTTTTTTTCTAAATTGGCCAACCAGCCAGCCAGCCAGCCAGCCAACCAGCCAGCCAGCCAGCCAGCCAGCCAACCAGCCAGCCAGCCAGCCAGCCAGCCAGCCAGCCAGCCAACCAGCCAGCCAGCCAGCCAGCCAACCAGCCAGCCAGCCAACCAGCCAACCAGCCAGCCAGCCAGCCAACCAGCCAGCCAGCCAACCAGCCAGCCAACCAACCAGCCAGCCAGCCAGCCAGCCAGCCAACCAGCCAGCCAGCCAGCCAACCAGCCAACCAGCCAGCCAGCCAACCAGCCAACCAGCCAGCCAGCCAGCCAACCAGCCAGCCAGCCAACCAGCCAGCCAGCCAGCCAACCAGCCAGCCAGCCAACCAGCCAACCAGCCAGCCAGCCAACCAGCCAACCAGCCAGCCAGCCAGCCAACCAGCCAGCCAGCCAACCAGCCAACCAGCCAGCCAGCCAGCCAACCAGCCAGCCAGCCAACCAGCCAGCCAACTAGCGTACAGCATCATCATTGGGGACC
>JABXJD010000585.1:127500-130000 GCA_013375575.1 Percina caprodes
CATGTTGTCCTCATGTTGTCCTCATGTTGTCTTCATGTTGTCCTCATGTTGCCCTCATGTTGTCTTCATGTTGCCCTCATGTTGCCCTCATGTTGCCTTCATGTTGCCCTCATGTTGTCCTCATGTTGTCCTCATGTTGTCCTCAAGTTGCCCTCATCTTGCCCTCATCTTGTCTTCATGTTGTCCTCATGTTGTCCTCATGTTTTCTTCATGTTGTCTTCATGTTGTCCTCATGCTGTCCTCATGTTGCCCTCATCTTGCCCTCATCTTGTCTTCATGTTGTCCTCATGTTGCCTTCATGTTGTCCTCACGTTGCCCTCACGTTGTCCTCATGTTGTCCTCATGTTGCCCTCACGTTGTCTTCATGTTGCCCTCATGTTGTCTTCATGTTGTCCTCATGTTGTCCTCATGTTGTCTTCATGTTGTCTTCATGTTGCCCTCATGTCTTCATGTTGTCCTCATGTTGTCTTCATGTTGCCCTCACGTTGTCCTCATGTTGTCTTCATGTTGCCCTCATGTTGCCCTCATGTTGTCCTCATGTTGCCCTCATGTTGTCCTCATGTTGCCCTCATCTTGCCCTCATCTTGTCTTCATGTTGTCCTCATGTTGCCCTCATGTTGCCCTCATGTTGTCCTCATGTTGTCCTCATGTTGTCCTCATGTTGCCCTCATGTTGCCCTCACGTTGTCTTCATGTTGTCCTCATGTTGTCTTCATGTTGTCCTCATGTTGTCTTCATTTTGCCCTCATGTTGTCTTCATGTTGTCCTCATGTTGTCCTCATGTTGTCTTCATGTTGTCTTCATGTTGTCTTCATGTTTTCTTTCAATTTGGATGTTTTATTAATTTTTATAGCATTTGGAGAAAAAAAAAAGGATAAATAAACATTTAAAAAAATGACATTTTTGTTGTTTTTTGAAGTTTGTTTAAGCTGTTTTGATTTGTCGTCACATTTTGACGTCAAGTTCTTTCTCACTTTTTAAGATGTCTTTGTTGTTTATATCTGCGTTTTTTTGACATTTTTATAGTTTTTCCCTCCATTTCTCTCACTTTTTCAGTATTTTACTTTCCTAAAACGCTCTAAATGAATAAAACCCCAGATCCAGTGAGACCAGAGACCAGAGACCAGAGACCAGAGACCTGAGACCTGAGACCAGAGACCAGAGACCAGAGACCAGAGACCAGAGACCAGAGACCAGTTCTGTAACGTGTGAGGAGCGTCGGATGGAAACATCCACGCTGTTATTTTACTATTTGGTGGAAGGAAACCAGATTTCTGATTAGGAGACTTTTGAATATGGGTCAGATACCTCGAGGACATCGGGGGAGGGGGGGGGACACTTTCCTGAAGTTCTTTCTCGATTTCTTTGGGATGTTATTTTTTTTAATGTTTTCTCCGACATTTTTTGTCACTTTTTGACGTTTTCTAAGTTTTCCAGAAGTTCTTTCTCACTTTTTACAATGTCTTTGTTGTTTATTTCTGCGTTTTTTGCACATTTTTGTAGTTTTTCCCTCCATTTCTCTCACTTTTTTCAGTCTTTTCTTTCCTAAAATGCTCTAACTGAAATAAAACAGCAGATCCACTTAGACCAGAGACCAGAGACCAGAGACCAGAGACCAGTTCTGTAACGTGTGAGGAGCGTCGGATGGAAACATCCACGCTGTTATTTTATTATTTGGTGGAAGGAAACCAGATTTCTGATTAGGAGACTTTTTGAGAACGGGTCAGATACCCCGAGGACATCGGGGGGGGAGGGGGGGTTAATAAATCCATGTTAGCAACCGGAGACAAAAACCTGTAAAATCTTTGGAAGCTTTAGGATTGAGAGTGAAAAAGCACCGTGGGTGAAAAGGAGTGAAACGTGAAGTCAGCAGGAGATGTTATCAGATGTTGATCTCAGCCGACGGTGCAGAGAAGCAGAGGAGATGGAGAGATAACGGGAATCTCCCTCTCCGGTCGGCGCCGCCTCTATCAGATCTAGAGAGTCACATAAAGACACCTGAACTCATCACAGATCTTCAGAAAACCATCTGAACTCATCACAGATCTTCATACAGACACCTGAACTCATCACAGAGCTTCATACAGACACCTGAACTCATCACAGATCTTCTTCATACAGACACCTGAACTCATCACAGAGCTTCATACAGACACCTGAACTCATCACAGATCTTCAGAAAGACACCTGAACTTATCACAGATCTTCAGAAAGACACCTGAACTCATCACAGATCTTCTTCATACAGACACCTGAACTCATCACAGATCTTCTTCATACAGACACCTGAACTCATCATAGATCTTCATACAGACACCTGAACTCATCACAGATCTTCAGAAAGACACCTGAACTCATCACAGATCTTCATACAGACACCTGAACTCATCACAGATCTTCATACAGACACCTGAACTCATCACAGATCTTCATACAGACACCTGAACACGGAGCAGCTGGATTTCATCACCACGGCAACAACATGAAGCTCAGCGTCTGCA
>JABXJD010000585.1:132500-135000 GCA_013375575.1 Percina caprodes
GTGTGTGTGTGTGTGTGTGTGTGTGTATGTTCTGTGTGTGTGTGTGTGTGTGTGTGTGTGTTCTTGTGTGTGTGTGTGTGTGTATCTGTGTGTGTGTGTGTGTGTGTGTGTGTATCTGTGTGTGTGTGTGTGTGTGTGTGTGTGTGTGTGTGTGTGTGTATATATGTTCTTGTGTGTGTGTGTGTGTGTGTGTGTGTGTGTGTGTGTATGTGTGTGTGTGTGTGTGTGTGTGTGTGTGTATGTGTGTGTGTGTGTGTGTGTGTGTGCGTGTATATGTGTGTGTGTGTGTGTGTGTGCGTGTTTATGTGTGTGTGTGTGTGTGCGTGTATATGTGTGTGTGTGTGTGTGTGTGTGTGTGTGTCAGCAGTATGTGGAGTCTCATGACATCCAAAATTCTCTATAGAGAAACAACTGATTCACGCTGACATCGGATCCAATTATCTAAAACAAGAGCACATTGTAGAGGTTAGTGTGTGTGTGTGTGTGTGTGTGTGTGTGTGTGTGTGTGTGTGTGTGTGTGTGTGTGTGTGTGTGTGTGTGTGTGTGTGTGTGTGTGTGTGTTTCTGACAGACTGGATGAAGAGCAGTGTAGTCCCGACACACTCGGACCTGAACACCTCAGGTAAGTTTCCTCTTTGATAAAACTCGCTGGGCCGCATTAAAACCTGCGCGGGGCCGGATCTGGCCCCCGGGCCTCATGTTTGACCACTAATGCAGCTGTGGATTTTTGTTGATTGCTATTTTTTGTGATACTTGTAGATGTTGTAGCTATTATTTCCAAAAGGTTGTTTTTTTACTTAGTTTTTGTTGCTTTTATTTTTACTTTTTCTTTGTTTTTGTCACTTTTTGGAGTTTTTGTTTTTTCCACTTCTTCCAATAAATAGAGTTTATACAGGAGCCATTGCACATGCACTACAAAAATATAAAATATAAAAAAAATTAAAAATATATATTTAAAAAATTTAAATAAATATTTAAAAAATAAATCAATTTAAAATATTTTAAAAAATTCAAGAAAATATTTTAAAAAAAAATTAAAAATATATTCTTTTTCAAAAGATTTTTTTTTTTACTTAGTTTCTGTTGCTTTTGTTTTTAATTTTGTCATCGTTTTTTGTCACTTTTGGGACATTTTTGTTGTTCTTGTTCCAAATATATAGTTTGTATAGTGAAAAGTGAAAAGAAAATATGTTTTACAAAATCTTAGTTTTTGTTGCTTTTATTTTGACTTATCGTTTTTCTCTACATACATTTTTTTTATTTAATATTTTATTTTATTTTAATTCATTTTAAAAAATGTATATTTTATTTTAATAATTAAGTATTTTTAAATATTTTGTAAATATTTTGTAAATATTTTGTAAATATTTTGTAAATATTTTGTAAATATTTAAAAATATTTAAATATTAAAATAAAATATACATTTTTTAAAATGAATTAAAATAAAATTTAAATATTTAAAAAATAAAAAAAAAATAAAAAACTTACTTAGTTTTTGTAGCTTTTAGTTTTAATTTTCTTTGCTTTTTTCAACATTTTTTGTCACTTTTTGGGCTTTTTTGTTGTTTTTTTTAAAACTTTTGTCAACATGCACTGCAAGTGAAAAGAAAGCTTAAAGTCGAGCCCTGATCGTGTGAATCCTCGTCTTATCGTTCCAGCGTCGTCCAATCGGAGGATCTTCTCCCATGATGCCTCGGGTGTCTCTCTCCGCTCCCTCGCTGTTCCTCGCTGCCCTCCCCTCCCTCCCCCCCACCGTCCGAGACGCAGACGTCCCCCCTCTGTTCCGGGAGCGCTTCATCCTGTCCGGGTACCGACCCCCAGGGTTGCCGTGGCGATGCTACGTCCTCAGTCTCTTTCAGATCCACAACGAGACGCTCAACGTGTGGAGCCACCTGCTGGCCGCCGTCTGCGTGGCGTTCAGGTTCACCGTGTTCGCCGCTCTGCACGGAGGGGTACTGTAACCTGATTATTATATTATTATCATTATTACGTAACAAGGAGGGGTAGAGCAGGTCTAGACCGCTCTATAATCTACAGATAGAGCAGGTCTAGACCGCTCTATAATCTACAGATAGAGCAGGTCTAGACCGCTCTATAATCTACAGGTAGAGCAGGTCTAGACCGCTCTATAATCTACAGATAGAGCAGGTCTAGACCGCTCTATAATCTACAGGTAGAGCAGGTCTAGACCGCTCTATAATCTACAGGTAGAGCAGGTCTAGACCGCTCTATAATCTACAGATAGAGCAGGTCTAGACCGCTCTATAATCTACAGATAGAGCAGGTCTAGACCGCTCTATAATCTACAGATAGAGCAGGTCCAGACCACTCTATAATCTACAGGTAGAGCAGGTCTAGACCGCTCTATAATTTACAGATAGAGCAGGTCTAGACCGCTCTATAATCTACAGGTAGAGCAGGTCTAGACCGCTCTATAATCTACAGATAGAGCAGGTCTAGACCGCTCTATAATCTACAGATAGAGCAGGTCTAGACCGCT
>JABXJD010000585.1:147500-175000 GCA_013375575.1 Percina caprodes
AACCCTAGACCATTGACTTCAAGGCACCTAACCCTAGACCATTGACTTCATGGCACCTAACCCTAGACCATTGACTTCATGGCACCTAACCCTAGACCATTGACTTCAAGGCACCTAACCCTAGACCATTGACTTCATGGCAACTAACCCTAGACCATTGACTTCAAGGCACCTAACCCTAGACCATTGACTTCATGGCACCTAACCCTAGACCATTGACTTCATGGCACCTAACCCTAGACCATTGACTTCAAGGCACCTAACCCTAGACCATTGACTTCATGGCAACTAACCCTAGACCATTGACTTCAAGGCACCTAACCCTAGACCATTGACTTCATGGCAACTAACCCTAGACCATTGACTTCAAGGCACCTAACCCTTGACCATTGACTTCATGGCAACTAACCCTAGACCATTGACTTCAAGGCACCTAACCCTAGACCATTGACTTCAAGGCATCTAACCATAACCCATTGACTTCATGGCACCTAACCCTAGACCATTGACTTCATGGCATCTAACCATAACCCATTGACTTCATGGCACCTAACCCTAGACCATTGACTTCATGGCACCTAACCCTAACCCATTGACTTCATGGCACCTAACCCTAACCCACTGACTTCAGAGCACCTAACCCTAGACCATTGACTTCAGGGCATCTAACCCTAGACCATTGACTTCAGGACACCTAACCCTAACCCGTTGACTTCATGGCACCTATCCCTAAGTGTTGTGTGGCACTTTATACTTTTAAGCACAGCACTATATATATATATATATATATATATATATATATATATATATATGATATTATTGAGTAATATTATCTAATATAATATTATTGTGTCTCTCCAGCAGAAGTGAATAGCTCCGCCCCTCCAGACCACTTCTACCACACCATTGGAGGAGCTGTCGTGTCTCCCACACCGACCAATCAGAAGCCGGCGGAGGAGCTCGCCGCGGCGGGCGACTCAACCTCGGTGTACGCACAAGTCTCCAGGAAGTGGAGACCGCCGCCGGATCACACGCCTGCAGCGCTGCAGGAGGAGGAGGAGGAGGAAGAGGAGGAGTCTACACCCCCGCTGCCCGACAGGAAGACACCGCTAGAGGAGTGATGAAGATGAAGGTAGTGATGATAAAGATGATGGTAGTGATGAAGATGAAGTAGATGATGAAGATGATGGTAGTGATGATAAAGATGAAGTAGATGATGAAGATGAAGGTAGTGATGATGAAGATGATGGTAGTGATGATAAAGATGAAGTAGATGATGAAGATGATGGTAGTGATGATAAAGATGAAGTAGATGATGAAGATGAAGTAGATGATGATGGTAGTGATGAAGATGAAGTAGATGATGAAGATGATGGTAGTGATGAAGATGAAGTAGATGATGAAGATGATGGTAGTGATGATAAAGATGAAGTAGATGATGAAGATGATGGTAGTGATGATGAAGATGATGGTAGTGATGATAAAGATGAAGTAGATGATGAAGATGAAGTAGATGATGAAGATGATGGTAGTGATGATAAAGATGAAGTAGATGATGATGATGGTAGTGATGAAGATGAAGTAGATGATGAAGATGATGGTAGTGATGAAGATGAAGTAGATGATGAAGATGATGGTAGTGATGATAAAGATGAAGTAGATGATGAAGATGAAGTAGATGATGAAGATGATGGTAGTGATGATAAAGATGAAGTAGATGATGAAGATGAAGTAGATGATGAAGATTATGGTAGTGATGATAAAGATGAAGTAGATGATGAAGATGATGGTAGTGATGATAAAGATGAAGTAGATGATGAAGATGATGGTAGTGATGATGAAGATGAAGTAGATGATGAAGATGATGGTAGTGATGATAAAGATGAAGTAGATGATGAAGATGATGCTAGTGATGATAAAGATGAAGTAGATGATGGTAGTGATGATGAAGATGATGGTAGTGATGCTAAAGATGAAGTAGATGATGAAGATGAAGGTAGTGATGATGATGAAGATGATGGTAGTGATGAAGATGAAGTAGATGATGGTAGTGATGATGAAGATGACAAAGATGATGAAGATAATGAAGATAATGACGATGATGAAGACGATGATGAAGAGGAGACAGAGAATAAAGATGGCAGCTATGAAGGACAGAGTCCGCGGTGGACCAGCAGCTCGAGGATCCTTCCTTTCATTCCTTTAACGACTGAAGTCATTTTATTTTGAAAGATTATTTTTGGGTTTTTCCGCCTTTGACAGGACAGCGAGGTGAAGGGGGGCATCATCACAGGTCGGATTCGAACCCTGGACCTCTGCATCAAGACATAACTCTCAGTACACGTGCACCCGCCCTACCACTGGACCAACCCGGGCACTGATGTAATATTTCTGTTTTTTAACTATTTTTAATGATAAAAAAATCAGCAACCAAAAAAGAATCTGACGCGTCTCCACTTCCTTCCTGTACAAAGTTTATCAGGATACTTTGTGCCCCCCCCCCACATCACACAACCTCCTCCTCCCCCCCCCCACATCACACACCCTTCCCCATACCTAGAGATAGACATGGTGTTATTCCAGTTAGCCTAACAGCTGGTTTGATTGGCAGTGAGAGATGATTTATGGAAAGGTCCCCATGCCGATCTCTATGTATGGTGAAGGGTATGTGATGATGGGGGGGGGGGCCAAGGGAACTTTATCAGGATGCAGTCTCCTGATCCATGAAATAACTGGTCTTTAACATAGGGGGGGGGGGGTATACTTATGCCCCCTGTATTTTTTTATATAAATATATTTATAGTTTATAAGCTTTAATCTATTTTTCACAAGGAGAAAGTATTACAATCCACTGCAAAAACCACATGCATATATATAAATATATATACATATATATATATACACATACATATATATACACACATATATATACACACACACATATATATGTGTGTGTATATATATATACACACATATACATATATATACACATACATATATATACACATGTATATACACACATGTATATACATATATACACACACACACACATATATATATATATATATTTTCTAACAACGGAAACAGATTTCATCAGTTTGAACTAAACGTTTCCAAAAGCTTGATTTGTGTTTTTAACTTTAGTTTCCTGTCCACCAGTTTATGAATGAATCAACTTTATTGTTTCATGGCCGAGGAACAGAAGACGGAACGTTTTAAATAAAGTTTTTATTAAAGATGATACAGCTCAATAATAACAGCAGACTGAACACAAGCCTGTAACACACACACACACACACACACACACACACACACACACACACACACACACACACACACACACACACACACACACACACACACACACACACACACACACACACACACACACACACACACACACACACACACACACACACACACACACACACACACACACACACACACACACACACACACACACACACACACACACACACACACACACACACACACACACACACACACACACACACACACACACACACACACACACACACACACACACACACACACACACACACACACACACACACACACACGACTCTGCTGTAATAAATTATATGTACAGTCCAGGTCCATCTGACAGCGACAAACACAAAGAGACGTCACTCGGCAGCGTTGTCGTCTGTGCAAAACACAAAAAAGACTTCTGAGAGAACAACAACAACAACATGTGTGTATGTAGACCAGAGGTCTGTAGTACGAATCCAGATCAACCTTTCAGTTCCCTGGCTTCACCTGACCCAACAACCAATCAGCTGTGTCCACATTCTGCTCATCTTCAGGCTCATAACTGTATGTTGAGGTTGGACCAGAACCAGTTTCCATGGTTTCAGTTTCTAAAAACACCATTTTGCACATTGCTGCAGATCCTGTTTCACCCTGTGTGTTTAGGTCTCCGTTTGCCCCGAGGGCAACATGGGGGCAACATGGGGGCGACATGGGGGCGACATGAGGGCGACATGAGGGCGACATGAGGGCGACATGAGGGCAACATGAGGGCAACATGAGGACAACATGAGGGCAACATGAGGGCAACATGAGGGCAACATGAAGACAACATGAAGACAACATGAGGGCAACATGAGGGCAACATGAGGGCAACATGAGGGCAACATGAGGGCAACATGAGGGCAACATGAGGGCAACATGAGGGCAACATGAAGACAACATGAGGGCAAGATGAGGACAACATGAGGGCAACATGAGGGCAACATGAGGACAACATGAGGGCAACATGAGGGCAACATGAGGGCAACATGAGGGCAACATGAGGGCAACATGAAGACAACATGAGGGCAACATGAGGACAACATGAGGACAACATGAGGACTAATGACAATCTGAAATCATAATACATTTTCTCTAAAGGGTTTGTAACAGATGGACGCAGACACACTTCCAGCCTCACAGGAACACTGACTTCGTCTTATTTTATACTCACTATTTATCATTCTTGTTCTGGGTCGACTCGCTCTTTCCGTCGCACGCAACGATCTTGACTTTGTCCACCTTGACGAGGTCCGTCACCTCCCTGAACTCCACGTCGTTGAGGACGAACGTCCACACGTTGTCGCAGAACCTGTACGTGTTCAGAGAGCCCTGGGGACACAAACCGAGTCACCAACACAGAACCTGCATCCTGCACGGTCACCTTAACTAACCCTCATGTTGTCCTCGGGTCAAACTTGACCCGTTTTCAGTAAAATAAATAAATAAATGGGCCGTCAAAATAAGAGCTGACAATGTCAACAATAAAAATATCAAAAAAGCACCGACAACGTTGAAAAAAAAGTGATAATGTTAAAAAAAGTGAACAAAACTTTTGTTTTTTTAAGGTGGACGGGAAGACAACACAAGGGTTAATGTACCAAAAATCCTCAAAAGCATCAAGAGATAACTCATTTCTTGATTGGCCAACTAATTATTATTAATTATTATACTATTATTAGCCATTATTATTACATCTGTGCATAATTTTTCATTTGGGCAAGTTTGATAGTATATAGATATAGAATACAGTTTGCTATGTCTGGTACACTTATCTAGCTTTGCTGTTGCAAACAGGGACAAATAATAAATAAATAAAGGTTTTCTTATCTTATCGTACGTTATGACACAATAATGCCCGATATAGATAGATAGATAGATAGATAGATAGATAGATAGATAGATAGATAGATAGATAGATATACTGCAGAGTCACAGACTTCATGACTCTTTAATTTGGACAACAGTCCTTTGGCTGCTTGGTCCTGGTCCTGGTGTGAAGGGTCAGGAATCAACGTGGTCTCACCCTGAAGTTGACTCTGTTGCGGACTCGGTTGGCGAGCGCCGTGTTGATCGCTTTATCAAACTGAAGGAGGACCTGAAGAGCCAGCTGAGGAGTAATCTGCTGAGTCTACACACACACACACACACACACACACACACACACACACACACACACTTTAATTACCCACATTCTCCCTGATTAAACACATTACACCTGGTCATTACAGCGACTTTGTGTTTCTGAGGTTTTGGTACCATTGTGCCTGTAAAGAGATCTATCTATCTATGTGTGTGTGTGTGTGTGTATAACTTAAGATTTGACACTGTAGTGTAAATAAAACAAATAATATTCAGTTCTCACTGCAATATCCATTGTGAACTAAGCCAAATACACTGTCACCACTTTTAAATGCAGCTTGCACACCTGATCTTATTTATTTATTTATTTATGGAGATTGTTTGATTTCAGTGTAACCAACTATACTCTTAACACTATTTATTCTCCAGGTACAGGAGATAAAAGCTGCCATATTTCAACAGTACGGACGAAATTGCATATTATTATTAGTATTATTATTAGTATTATTATTAGTATTATTATTATTATTATTAACAACAACAACAACAACTTCTGTCTGGAAGCAATCAGTGCAGAACCTGAAGCTAACCGCAGCTAACAAGCTAAAGTTAGCCCGCATTGAGATAACTAGCATCACTAACCGCCGGTTGTGGCTAGACGGGATACAGCTACGGCCGGAAGTCACGGAATATATCCCCCAATATAATATAATGTTGATAATAATCACCCAGGACACGCGTATTCGTCCATCGGGAGTGTTATACCCAAACTACTCACTGCTTCCTAAACTTAACTAGTCATTTTTGTGCCTAAAGCGAGCTGTTGTCGCCGTAGCTGTATCCCTTCTAGCCCTTAGCACTTAGCAACATGCTAATAGCGTCTAGCCTTTGACCGCCGCGGCTGCACTTAGCTAGCTAGCTAGCAACATGCTAAAGTAGGCTAGATGTGTGCTAAAGTACCAGCTATTAGGTTAGTGTCACCTGTATGAGCTCGTCCAGACTCTCCTGGAGGCTGTTTCCCAGAGTCGTGTTCCTGTACAGCTGGTAAGCCATGATGAAAAAGAAATAACTTCAGTAAATTATCCTTGAAACGCACACAATGCTAACAGAGCTAGCTTAGCCGCTTCCCTCCACCGTATACAACAAACGAAGCGCGGTGCCACGGCTCAAGTAATGACACGGTTTCCGGTTTGATATTTCAAAATAAAACAATACCAGATTTTATGTGTTTCTTCTGCTTCTCTGATTTAACCCGTGTTGTCCTCCCGGGTCAAAAACTCACAAAAGATATAACATTTTTGTTCCTTTTTTAGTCTTTTCTTTTCGTTTTCACCACTTTATTTCCACTAGTTTTACACGACCTTAGGGAATTCATGGTCAATAACCCCCATTTATATAGAATTATACCTAATATTTGAGTTAAAAATGCAGAAATTATGAATTATTTTGACTAATAGTTAAGATCAAAGGATTAATAAAGAGCATCTGAGTCTATGTTGCAGCTACAGTAAAGCAAAGAGAAACAAGATGGAGGCGGCACATAATGAAGGTCCCCGATGGACCAGTGAGACTGACGTGGACTGTCCCCACCTCCCACGCTGTGCTGAGGGCGCTTATGAATAATAATAATAATAATAATAATAATAATAATAATAATACATTTGATTTGTAATACACTTTATATTCACGCAAATCCCAAAGTGCTACATGATAAAACAGGTAAGGGCTAAAATAAAAACACATGGAGAGCATGACAATATGTATATGAAATTATGTATATATTGTCCTTGTTTTATTCATGTGCGATGCCATGTTACATCCTGCTACGTCCTGCTACGTCCTGCTACGTCCTGCTGCGTCCTGCTACGTCCTGCTACGTCCTTCTACATCCTGCTGTGTCCTGTTACGTCCTGCTACGTCCTTCTACATCCTGCTGCGTCCTGTTACGTCCTGCTACGTCCTGCTACATCCTGCTGCGTCCTGCTACGTCCTGCTACGTCCTTCTACATCCTGCTGCGTCCTGTTACGTCCTGCTACGTCCTTCTACATCCTGCTGCATCCTGCTACGTCCTGCTGCGTCCTGCTACGTCCTGCTACGTCCTTCTACATCCTGCTGCGTCCTGTTACGTCCTGCTACGTCCTTCTACATCCTGCTGCGTCCTGCTACGTCCTGCTGCGTCCTGCTGCGTCCTGCTACGTCCTGCTACGTCCTGCTGCGTCCTGCTACGTCCTGCTACGTCCTTCTACGTCCTGCTACGTCCTTCTACGTCCTGCTACGTCCTGCTACGTCCTGCTACGTCCTGCTGCGTCCTGCTACGTCCTGCTACGTCCTGCTGGGCCTTGTAATGCTGCACAGTGTCCTGCTATACCATGAACTACTACAAAGAACTACTACAAACTACTATTTTTTGTGACTGTTATTGCCACTCTTCATTCTAACCCCAACCGGTCGTCAGACACCGCCTACCAAGAGCCTGGGTCCGGGTCTGGGTCTGGGTCTGGGTCTGGGTCTGGGCCTGGGTCTGGGTCTGTCCCAGGTTTCTGCCTAAATGGAGTTTTTCCTCGCCACTGTCCCACTGTTGCTTGCTCTGGAGGAAACTACTAGAACTGTTGGGTCCTTGTAAATTATGATATCAGCTGTTCATCAGACCTCTGCAAACCCTGGAACACGCACCTGTACCGGTTTTAATTATTCGGCGTTGCTATTTGTAGGTTTGTGTGTTTGTGTGTTTGTGAGTCCCTTTTGTGTTATTTCTGGGAGTCATGTGTGTGTATTGTATGTTGTGTTTGTGTGTTTGCGTTGTTCCCCTCTTGTAATGTGTTATGTGTACTTTTTATCTGGACCTTGAGTCTGTAAAGAAAATAAAATAAATAATAAGACTTTTTTATGACTTTATTTTGACATACTTATATTTCAACATACTATACTAATATATACTTTTTTTGGGCACGTCATTTAAAATTGGGGTAAAATTAGAAGTTGGAAAAAAGTTTTATAAATTGCAATGTGTTGAAAATCACGTATCGTGGCATAAGTACCGTGATGATATTGATTATATATATATATATATATATATATATATATATATATATATATATATATATATATATATATATATATACACCATCCAAAGTGTACTCTCAGTGGCAGGGCACAAGACCAGATCCACCCAGGGCTGAGACTGAACACTACTGGAAGAACATATGGGAGAAAGAGGCATCCCACAACACAGATGCTCAGTGGCTAGTGGATCTAAGACCAGATCACAGCAATCTCCCTGGACAAGAACCAGTAACCATAACAACGGCAGACATCCAAGAAAGAGTGGCAGGTATGAAGAGCTGGACAGCACCAGGCCCTGACATGATCCACACCTACTGGCTGAAGAAACTAACTGCGCTCCATGAACGCCTGGCAGTACAAATGAACCAACTGCTGATGGATGGGACCCACCCAGAATGGTTAACCCAAGGACGGACAATCCTGATCATGAAGGATCCCCAGAAGAGAACAATCCCATCCAACTACCGGCCAATAACCTGCCTCTGCACAACATGGAAGCTCCTGTCAGGCATCATAGCGGCTAAGATGAGTAGGCACATGGCTCAATACATGCACAGGGCCCAGAAGGGAATAGGCAGTGACACCAGAGGAGCCAAGCACCAGCTACTGGGGGATAGAGCAGTCACTCGAGACTGCAAGACCAGGCAGACCAATCTGTGCACTGCCTGGATTGACTACAAGAAAGCCTACGACTCAATGCCACATACATGGATACTGGAATGCTTGGAGATGTACAAGGTCAACAGGACACTAATAGCCTTCATCAAGAACTCAATGAGGCTGTGGAAAACAAGACTGGAAGCCAACTCAAAGCCAATTGCACAAGTCACCATCAAGTGTGGCATATACCAAGGCGATGCACTATCCCCGCTGCTGTTCTGCATAGGCCTGAACCCCCTCAGCCAGATCATCACAAAGACTGGCTACGGATACCGATTCCGAGGCGGAACAATCATCAGTCACCTCCTCTACATGGATGACATCAAGCTGTATGCCAGGAATGAGCGAGACATTGACTCACTGATCCACACGACCAGGATCTACAGCAACGACATTGGAATGTCGTTCGGACTGGACAAGTGTGGACGCATGGTATCAAAAAGAGGGAAGATGATCAGAACTGAGGGAATCAAACTACCAGAAGGCCACATTGCAGATGTTCAGGATAGCTACAAATACCTGGGGGTGCCACAGGCTAACGGAAACCATGAGGAGGCAGCAAGGAAGACGGCCACAGCCAAATATCTACAAAGAGTGAGGCAGGTCCTGAAAAGTCAGCTGAATGGGAAAAACAAGATCCGAGCGATCAACACATACGCCCTGCCAGTCATCAGATACCCCGCTGGTGTAATAAACTGGCCAAAGGAGGAGATAGAGGCTACTGACATCAAGACCAGAAAGCTCCTCACAATGCATGGAGGGTTTCACCCCAAATCCAGCACCCTGAGACTGTACACCAAGCGTAGCGAGGGAGGCCGAGGGCTAGTGAGTGTCAAGACCACTATCCAGGATGAAACAACGAAGATCCAGGAGTACATCGGAAAGATGGCCCCCAAAGATGAAGGGCTTAGTGAATACCTCAGGCAGCAGAAACCCGAAGGTGAGGACAAGGAAGATGAAGAACCATCATGGAGGGACAAGCCGCTGCACGGCGTGTACCACAGACAAATAGAAGAAGTGGCTGATATCAAGAAATCCTACCAGTGGCTGGAAAAGGCTGAAGGACAGCACAGAGGCACTAATCATGGCAGCACAAGAGCAGGCACTCAGTACAAGATCAATAGAGGCTGGGATCTACCACACCAGGCAGGACCCCAGGTGCAGACTGTGCAAGGATGCCCCTGAGACAGTACAGCACATAACAGCAGGGTGTAAGATGCAGGCAGGAAGAGCGTACATGGAACGCCATAACCAGGTAGCTGTCATAGTGTACAGGAACATCTGCCACGAGTATGGGCTGGAAGTCCCAAGGTCAAAATGGAAGACACCTCCTAAGGTAGTCGAGAACGACCAAGCTAAGATCCTGTGGGACTTCAAGATCCAGACTGACAAACTGGTGATGGCTAACCAACCAGACATTGTGTTGATCGACAAACAGCAGAAGAAGGCAGTAGTGATAGATGTGGCGATCCCAAGCGACAGCAACATCAAGAAGAAGGAACACGAGAAGCTTGAGAAATACCAAGGGCTGAAAGAGGAGCTAGAAAAGATGTGGAAAGTAAGAGCAACAGTGGTGCCGGTGGTAATCGGAGCACTGGGGGCTGTGACCCCCAAACTGGGAGAGTGGCTACAGCAGATTCCAGGTAAAACATCAGAGGTCTCTGTCCAGAAGAGTGCAGTCCTAGGAACAGCTAAGATACTGCGCAGAACCCTCAAACTCCCAGGCCTCTGGAAGAGGACCCGAGGTTGAGGATGACACATACCACCCCACAAGGGGTGAGAAGGGGATTTTTTTTTTTATATATATATATATATATATATATATATATATATATATATATATAGGAATAGGCGGTCTATATACATACTGAGATGCATACAGTTGTGTAGATTAGTAGCTCAGTAAATATGAATATGAGCGTATAGAAATGCTGAATGTAGTGAAGAGTTTAGTGGCTCAGATGTTAGCCCAGCTCCATCTAACACCAGCGGGAAGGCCAAGCAGACGCATGTTCGATTCCCACACCTGGCTTTATACCTGACTTCTCCTGTGTCTTTGACTTGTAAAACTAATTAAATTAAATCCTGTAACTGTGTTGTTTCTGGTTGGAACTGTTTTTTTTGACATACTATACTATGACTTTTTATACTTTTTTGACATACTATACTATGACTTTTTATACTTTTTTGACATACTATACTATGACTTTTTATACTTTTTGACATACTATACTATGACTTTTTATACTTTTTTGACATACTATACTATGACTTTTTGGACTTTTTTGACATACTATACTATGACTTTTTATACTTTTTGACATACTATACTATGACTTTTTATACTTTTTGACATACTATACTATGACTTTTTATATTTTTTGACATACTATACTATGACTTTTTATACTTTTTGACATACTATACTATGACTTTTTATACTTTTTGACATACTATACTATGACTTTTTATATTTTTTTGACATACTGTACTATGACTTTTTATACTTTTTTGACACTATACTATGACTTTTTATACTTTTTTGACCTACTATACTATGACTTTTCATACTTTTTGACATACTATACTATGACTTTTTATATTTTTTGACATACTATACTATGACTTTTATAACTTTTTGACATACTATACTATGACTTTTTATACTTTTTTGACATACTATACTATGACTTTTTATATTTTTTGACATACTATACTATGACTTTTCATACTTTTTGACATACTATACTATGACTTTTTGTACTTTTTTGACATACTATACTATGACTTTTCATACTTTTTGACATACTATACTATGACTTTTATAACATTTTGACATACTATACTATGACTTTTATACTTTTTGACATTCTATACTATGACTTTTTATACTTTTTTGAAATACTATACTATGACTTTTCATACTTTTTGACATACTATACTATGACTTTTCATACTTTTTTGACATACTATACTATGACTTTTTGGACTTTTTTGACATATTATACTATGACTTTTTATACTTTTTTGACAAACTTTACTATGAGCGAGGACTAGGTGGAGAGATTATATCTCCAACCTGGCCTGGGAACGCCTCGGGATCCCCCAGTCGGAGCTGGTTGATGTGGCTCGTGAAAGGGAAGTTTGGGGTCCTCTACTGGAGCTGCTGCCCCCGCGACCCGATACCAGATAAGCGGATGAAGATGGATGGATGGATGGATTTTGACTTTTTTGACATACTATACTATGACTTTTTGATACTTTTTTGACATACTATACTAGTACTTTTTTCAACTTTTTTTAACATAGTATACTTACATACTATATGACTTACTACATTATGAATTTTTCTGCTACTTTCAACATCCTTTACATAGACTTTCTTTGACTTAATACTATGACTTATTTCGACTTTTTTATGACTTATTTTCGACATACTATACTAAGAAAATGACACTACCATTTCTGTGTGAGAAACTTATACTACTATTGCTTTTATTGGGGATTTAGCTCAGATGGTACAGTGCTAGCTTAGCATGTGAGAGGTTGAGGGTTCAATTCCCTCATTCTCCACGGAGCTTTGCAAATCCTGCAGTCTTTGACTTATTACTCAAATTAAACTAAATCCTGTAACAGTTGCTGTAAACATACTACAGTATAACTGTTTTTGACATACTACACTATGACTTATTGACTTTTTGATATACTATGACTTTTGTCAACATACTACAATATGACTTATTTTTGTCTTTTTTCAACATATTGTACTATGTCAGAGTTACTATGACTTTTTCGACTTTTTTCGACCCACTATACTAAGAAAACAACACAAACCTTTCTGAAGGATAAACTTCTTCTACTGTTGCTTCCACTGGGGAATTAGCTCAGATGGTAGAGTGCTAGCTTAGCATGAGAGAGGCTGAGGGTTTGATACCCTCATTTTCCAGAGAACTTTACATTAATAATAATATATTTAATTTATGTAGTGCTTTTCATGAACTCAAAGCCTCTTTACAGGGCAGGAAGATAACAGAAACAATGCACAACTAAACTGAACAGACCAAGATTGAGACACAGCCTTCTCCTGTGTATCTGACGTCTGACATCAATTAAACTACATCCTGAAACTGGCTGTTAATGTGGAAACGATGACTTTCTTCCATATACTATACTATGTTTTATGACTTTTTCAACATACTATACTATGACTTTTTTTGACATAGTATACTATAACCTTTCTTTGGGAGAAACTTCAACTACTTCTTGTCCACTGGGGACTTAGCTCCAATGGTAGAGCATTAACTTCTCATGTGAGAGGTTGAGGGTTCGATTCCTCGTTCTCTAGAAGAAGTTGCATTCATCTGTGTATTTATACAAATTAAACTAAATCCTGAAACTGTGTTCTGGTTTCATGTTCTTTATTGACATACTATACTATGACGTTTTTACTTTTTGACATACTCTAATATGACTTTTTTACTTTTTGACATACTATACTATGACTTTTTACTTTTTGACATACTATACTATGACTTTTGTTTGACTATTTTGACTTTTTGACATACTATACTATGACTTTTATACTTTTTGACATACTATACTATGATTTTTATACTTTTTGACATACTATACTATGACTTTTTATACTTTTTGACATACTATACTAAGACTTTTTATACTTTTTGACATACTATACTATGACTTTTTGGACTTTTTTGACATACTATATTATGACTTTTTATACTTTTTTGACATACTATACTAGTACTTTTTTTGACTTTTTTTAACATAGTATACTTACATACTATATGACTTACTATATTATGAATTTTTCTGCTACTTTCAACATCCTTTACATAGACTTTCTTTGACTTAATACTATGACTTATTTCGACTAATTTATGACTTATTTTCGACATACTATACTAAGAAAATGACACTACCATTTCTGTGGGAGAAACTTATACTACTTTAGCTTTTACTGGGGATTTAGCTCAGATGGTACAGTGCTAGCTTAGCATGTGAGAGGTTGAGGGTTCAACTCCTTCATTCTCCACGGAGCTTTGCAAATTCTGCAGTCTTTGACTTATTACTCAAATTAAACTAAATCATGTAACAGTTTCTGTCAACATACTACAGTATAACTGTTTTTGACATACTACATTATGACTTATTAACGTTTTGATATACTATGATTGAAATAACTTACAATAATGTCAACATTTACAAAAACATTGAAAATGCATCAAAAGTGGAACTTGGTCCAGACCTTTATGACATCGTTAGACAAACCAAACCAGACCAAACGAGCTTTTACAGTTCATTATAACATACATTACATATACATCAACATCGTGTAAAAAAGAGTGCATCTTAAAAAAAAATCATATCGTTACAAACACCAACAGGTTTGAGTTTGCTCATAAACATCAAGAATATAAATAGAGATGAATCTTTGAGTACTGCAAAGAGACGTTCAACGTGTAGCCCTCGCGTTGTCCTCGGGTCAAATTTGACCATATTTTATATTATAATTATGGGTTTCTTTGAACCAAATTGCCCCAAAATAACATGAACGCGTGGATGTACGTAGTATGGAAGCCACGTAAAAGTCATGATTACTTTCCTTAAATTGTGGGTGTTTTTTATTTTCCAGCATTTGAAACCAACTGTGATCCACTCAACACCCTCTGATCTCAACTATGAGTCACAATAATCCATAATTTCTGGGTTTTTTAACAAAAAAAATAGGTATTCTTATTAAAAAGTGACAATCGTTTCAAAAGCGTCAAAAAAACATTGAAAAAAAAGAAGTTAATTTGCATTTTTGACCCAGAAGGACATGTTCCCAGTCGCCGGGAAGACAACCCGAGGGTTAACGAGGCTTCAGGAAGAGTCGCTGTTGGATAAATGAGCCTGGTATACAGCGGGGTTTGAAAGTTTGGGCCCCACAGGTAAAATTGTGTATTAATGAGCATAAAGAAGCCAAGAAAAGATGGAAAAATCTCCAAAAGGCACCATCAAGAGGCGTAAACTGAAGGTTTTGCCATGGCCTTCACAATCTCCTGACCTCAACATAATGGTCTGTCACGCACTGCTCCTTTAAGGTCTATCCATAGATGTTCCATTATGTTGAGGTCAGGAGATTGTGAAGGCCATGGCAAAACCTTCAGTTTACACCTCTTGATGCATGCTAGAAACTCTGCAGGGGCCCAAACTTTGGCAGACGCCATTTTGTTGTTTTCTGTTATTTTGAAAGTGTAAATGATGAAATAAAATCTAACTTTTTGTGACATATTATATGAATGTCTAATCTAATCTGTCATTTGATACTTTTGGAGATTTTTCCATCTTTTCGTGGCTTCTTTATGCTCATTAATACACATTTTTACCCGGGGGGCCCAAACATTCGAACCCCACTGTACGTCTGTATATAAACACCAGGAATACATGATAAGACATTTATAATTCAGTGTAAAACATGGCTTTTATTTGTAATTAAACAGACCTCTTGATACTTGAATACTGCACTTAAAGGTCCAATGTGTAGCGTTGAGATCCCAACTCTCGTTTTCAGTTGTTTTCCATTCAATAAAACCTGCTGCGTTTCTCCACTAAGTACTGTACATCTTCTCTTTTTGACATCTTAAATCGTTTTCTATAAAATGTATTGTTTCTATTCAGGGTTTTTTATGCATAAATTTAAAAAAAACAATGCTTCCGGCGGGGTTTTCACAGTTCAAAGTGGAGTATTACAACTACGGTGGCCTTCACGCTTCAAAAAGCCTGTTTCCTGCTTTTTTCAAGCTCCTTTTTCTGTTTCTGTGAGAAGAAGAAGAAGACTCCTGTTCCTGAAATTAGGATTTTAAATCTGTGTGGTCCTCCATGTCTCCTTCTTCTAACTCGCCGGGGCTGGGAAGCTACGATACCGTTAGCAGCGTTAGCAGCAGCTGGGAGTTCATCATGTGACAATGTTTGTGTCTTTCCTCCAATGTTTTGGTCACTTTTTCAACGTTTGTCGACTTTTTCTGAGCCTTTTCAAATTTGTTTTAGTTTTTCCCCAAATTTTTAACCCTCATGTCCTCATGTTGTCCTCATGTTGTCTTCATGTTGTCTTCTTGTTGACCTCATGTTGTCCTCATGTTGCCCTCATGTTGTCCTCATGTTGCCTTCATGTTGTCCTCATGTTGTCCTCATGTTGTCCTATATCAATGTTCCTTTAATTCCCCAAAATAACATGATTGATTCCACACAACGCTCTTTGCCAAGTACAAATCTCTACTTTCATTAATTTTGGGGCGTCTTATTCAATTTTATAGCATTTGAAACCAAATTGAAGTGTTTTGAAATAGTATTGAGAGTAAAAGTTGACATATTCCAGTCTGTGATTATCATCAACATCCATTCCTTTAATTTTAGTCTCAATAATTCCTAATTTCTGCTTTTCTAACTCAAACATTAGGTATAATTTCCTATAAATGAGGTTTATTGACCATAAATTCCAAAAATAAATAAAACTAAAGTTAATAAGTTAGTGTTACGTAGTGTTGAAAATGTCAAAAAAGGGACAAACATTGAAAATTAGCGTCAAAAGTGTTGAAAAAAGGGACAAAAACGTAAAACAAAGCTTTAAAAAAAAGGTTGATTTTCAATTTTTGACAGGAAGGCAACACAAGGGTTAAAGCTTTTTTATACATTTGTGTAATTTTTTTACAGCCATGTGTCTCAGTAGATATGTTATGTAGTTGAGATGCTGAACTATTTGACACCTGGTATGATAAATGGCTTTTAAAATCATCAGAGTTCGGCGTTAAAGAGCAAAAAACACAGAAAGAGCACCTTAAAACCACTGGGTCGGGTTGAGAGCTCCACTTATCAGCAAAATTGACATCATTTTCTGCATTGTGGTGCATTTTTCTGCAACAATTTGGGCTTTTTGTGCATCAAGTTATGGGGAAAATGTCATTTTTTGTGTATTTTATTTGGAGGGGGGGTGGGGGGGTTTGCACTAGCCAGTTTTGATTATTTGGGGGGTGTAATCCCCCCCCCCTATAAATTACGCCTATGCCAAGAGTCACCCTGTTAGTGATGGCGTTGCATAGTCTGTCCACCAGAGGACGCTCTACAACGTCCCCGTTAGTGATGGCGTTGCATAGTCTGTCCACCAGAGGACGCTCTCCAACGTCCCTGTTAGTGATGGCGTTGCATAGTCTGTCCACCAGAGGACGCTCTACAACGTCCCTGTTAGTGATGGTGTTGCATAGTCTGTCCACCAGAGGACGCTCTACAACGTCCCTGTTAGTGATGGCGTTGCATAGTCTGTCCACCAGAGGACGCTCTACAACGTCCCTGTTAGTGATGGTGTTGCATAGTCTGTCCACCAGAGGACGTTAAAATAACTAAAACTAACTAATGTTAAGTTTTTAAGCCAAAACGGGGGCAGAAGTGTTTCCAAATGTCTCCAATTTAGGGGCTCGGAAACGCCGTGGTAGCTCGGTAAGATCCATCAGCTAACCAACTCTTTCTCTAGCTTTGGTCCGGGACAGGAAGTAGAACAGGGACAGGAAGTTTTTTGTCGCATTGTTGTTGCCTCTATTTCAAGTTTGTTGCCTTTTCGCCCCTTTTTTGTCGCCTTTTTGTCGGAAGTAGTTATTTTGGAGATTCTGGTCCACTAGTGGCTGTTGGAGTAGTGTTTTCCATTGAGAACGAGCTAGCATGCTACGGTTAGCCACCTCGTCTCTAGTGACGTAGAAAGACGTGCAGATGTTGGACAGCTCACCCGGAGACTGAAGACAGAGGACACTCAGAAACCAGATCAGAGGACATTCAGAAACTGGATCAGAGGACATTCAGAAACCAGATCAGAGGACATTCAGAAACCAGATCAGAGGACACTCAGAAACCGGATCAGAGGACATTCAGAAACCGGATCAGAGGACATTCAGAAACCGGATCAGAGGACATTCAGAAACTGGATCTCAATCAAAACAGCATGGAGGGTGTTTTTTCCAAGTGTGTATGTATGTAGAAGCACCACAGACCCAAAATTTTGTTTTCAAATGCTATAAAATTGAGTAAGACACCCAAAAATTAATGAAAGTAGAAAGAGCGTTGTGTGGAATCAATCATGTTATTTTGGGTAATTATAAAGAACATTGATATAGGACAACATGAGGACAACATGAGGACAACATGAGGACAACATGAGGACAACATGAGGACAACATGAAGACAACATGAGGGCAACATGAAGACAACATGAGGGCAACATGAGGACAACATGAGGACAACATGAAGACAACATGAGGACAACATGAGGACAACATGAAGACAACATGAGGGCAACATGAGGACAACATGAAGACAACATGAGGGCAACATGATGACAACATGAGGACAACATGAGGACAACATGAGGGCAACATGAAGACAACATGAAGACAACATGAGGACAACATGAGGGCAACATGAGGGCAACATGAGGGCAACATGAAGACAACATGAGGACAACATGAGGGCAACATGAGGGCAACATGAAGACAACATGAAGACAACATGAGGGCAACATGAAGACAACATGAAGACAACATGAGGACAACATGAGGACAACATGAGGACAACATGAAGACAACATGAGGGCAACATGAAGACAAAATGAAGACAACATGAGGGCAACATGAAGACAACATGAAGACAACATGAAGACAACATGAAGACAACATGAGGACAACATGAAGACAACATGAAGACAACATGAGGACAACATGAGGACAACATGAAGACAACATGAGGGCAACATGAAGACAACATGAAGACAACATGAGGACAACATGAAGACAACATGAGGACAACATGAGGACAACATGAAGACAACATGAGGACAACATGAGGGTTAAAGCTGTTTTTGACCCTTTCTTCACACTTTGAGTCTTGCGTATCTGGAGAACAACGATAACGGCATTAATAACTACGTTAGTTGTCATCGCGCAGATAAAAGTCCCAGAATGCAATTCAAAAGGTAAATAAGAAGGAACAGAAACCCTCACGTTCTACAGACCATTTCTGTTCAAATATACAGTCATACTGTTAATACGCGGGTCTTTCTTAGAGTGTAGAAGCAGCATAAATCGCTCCGGGCTCGTTCAAACTCTCACACGATGTTCACACTTGGCGTTGTTTTGACAGCCGACCAATGACAAGCCGAGTAGCCAGACCTGTCGTTTCCATAACAACAGGAAAAAATGGAGTCGCAGCACAGCGAGTTACATGATATGACCGGGTGCTTCCTGTTCAGGGAACTCGCTTCGTTTTATCTAACGTAGTTATTCTTTCTCTAGCTCGCTCCACCACTTTGTTTATCTGATGTTAGCACCGCTACACGTACCGCGCTAGGATACTGTAGCTGTTGTTATAGCAACAACAGACGCTCTCAGCTGTTTTTGGAAAACAAAACACTGCCAGCAACCGTCAAAAAAGACGCCAAGTGGAAAGATAACATTAAAGGTCCCATGGCATGAAAATGACCCTTTATGAGAAGTTGCCCCCCCCAGGAGAGAGAGACATCATGGCTTTAAAACGACCAAAGTGGCAGTTGGTCAAGGCCACACCCCCAGCATTAGGGGACCACTAAGGTCTACATAAAGAGACTTCAGATACAGTATTAGGGGACCACTAAGGTCTACATAAAGAGACTTCAGATACAGTATTAGGGACCACTAAGGTCTATATAAAGAGACTTCAGATACAGTATTAGGGACCACTAAGGTCTATATAAAGAGACTTCAGATACAGTATTAGGGACCACTAAGGTCTATATAAAGAGACTTCAGATACAGTATTAGGGGACCACTAAGGTCTATATAAAGAGACTTCAGATCCAGTATTAGGGGACCACTAAGGTCTATATAAAAGAGACTTCAGATCCAGTATTAGGGGACCACTAAGGTCTATATAAAGAGACTTCAGATACAGTATTAGGGACAACTAAGGTCTATATAAAGAGACTTCAGATACTGTATTAGAGAACCACTAAGGTCTATATAAAGAGACTTCAGATACAGTATTAGGGGACCACCAAGGTCTATATAAAAGCATCCAAAGAGCACCATGTCATGGGACCTTTATAAGGGAAAACTGTTATTTTGTCCTCGCTGGGATCCGGTAGTGGTAACTTAACATTTACAGTCAGGTCCATAAATATTGGGACATCAACACAATTCTAATCTTTTTGGCTCTATACACCACCACAATGGATTTGAAATGAAACAAACAAGATGTGCTTTATCTGCAGACTTTCAGCTTTAATATGAGGGTATTTACATCCAAATCAGATGAACGGTGTAGGAATTACTACAGTTTGTATATGTGCCTGCCACTTTTTAAGGGACCAAAAGTAATGGGACAATTGGCTGCTCAGCTGTTCCATGGCCAGGTGTGTGTTATTCCCTCATTATCCCATTTACAAGGAGCAGATAAAAGGTCCAGAGTTCATTTCAAGTCTGCTATTTGCATTTGGAATCTGTTGCTGTCAACTCTAAATATGAGATCTAAAGAGCTGTCGCTATCAGTGAAGCAAGCCATCATTAGGCTGAAAAATCAAAACAAACCAATCAGAGAGATAGCTAAAACATTAGGTGTGGCCAAATTAACTGTTTGGAACATTCTTAAAAAGAAAGAACGCACCGGTGAGCTCAGCAACACCAAAAGACCCGGAAGACCACGGAAAACCACTGTGGTGGATGACCAAAGAATTCTTTCCCTGGTGAAGAAAACACCCTTCACAACAGTTGGCCAGATCAAGAACACTCTCCAGGAGGGAGGTGTATGTGTGTCAAAATCAACAATCAAGAGAAGACTTCACCAGAGTGAATACAGAGGGTTTACCACAAGATGTAAACCATTGGTGAGCCTCAAAAACCGGAAGGCCAGATTAGAGTTTGCCAAACAACATCTAAAAAGCCTTCAGAGTTCTGGAACAACATCCTTTGGACAGATGAGACCAAGATCAACTTGTACCAGAGTGATGGAAAGAGAAGAGTGTGGAGAAGGAAAGGAACTGCTCATGATCCAAAGCATACCACCTCATCAGTGAAGCATGGTGGTGGTAGTGTCATGGCGTGGGCATGTATGGCTGCCAAGGGAACTGGTTCTCTTGTATTTATTGATGATGTGACTGCTGACAAAAGCAGCAGGATGAATTCTGAAGTGTTTCGGGCAATATTATCCGCTCATATTCAGCCAAATGCTTCAGAACTCATTGGACGGCGCTTCACAGTGCAGATGGACAATGACCCAAAGCATACTGCGAAAGCAACCAAAGAGTTTTTAAGGGAAAGAAGTGGAATGTTATGCAATGGCCAAGTCAATCACCTGACCTGAATCCGATTGAGCATGCATTTCACTTGCTGAAGACAAAACTGAAGGGAAAATGCCCCAAAAACAAGCAGGAACTGAAGACCGTTGCAGTAGAGGCCTGGCAGAGCATCACCAGGGATGAAACCCAGCGTCTGGTGATGTCTATGCGTTCCAGACTTCAGGCTGTAATTGACTGCAAAGGATTTGCAACCAAGTATTAAGAAGTGAAAGTTTGATTTATGATTATTAATCTGTCCCATTACTTTTGGTCCCTTAAAAGTGGCAGGCACATATACAAACTGTTGTAATTCCTACACCGTTCATCTGATTTGGATGTAAATACCCTCATATTAAAGCTGAAAGTCTGCAGATAAAGCACATCTTGTTTGTTTCATTTCAAATCCATTGTGGTGGTGTATAGAGCCAAAAAGAGTAGAATTGTGTTGATGTCCCAATATTTATGGACCTGACTGTATATAAACCGGATAATAAACCGGACTACGTATCGATTCGGATGCAGAGGCTGGATTTTAAGAACACCTGAGGAGAGTTGGCCGGACGCAAAAACTAGTAGCTGGTCACATCATAGCTGCCCCAACGTGTTCATCGTAAAAAAGCACCGACAGGACACAACGTCTACGAAATGCATCTGGAAAAACATTCAAAAAAGACACTTTTAGCAAATGTAGAAAGAGTATAAAAAAAAAATAATAATGTTCTGGTTTCAGACACAAAAAGGTATAAAAGATCCAGCAGGCGAGGCGTTAGTCCGTTCTGTCTCTCTGGTCCTGATCCTCGTCTTGCCCCCCCCCCCTCAGTCGTGGAAGCGTTGGCAGGCCTTCTTCCAGCGGCACGCCGTGCACCACTGGTCCCGGTGCTCGATGCCGTACACCTTACGGCACTTCTTGGCCTCGCCACGAATCCTCCTGACAACGAGAGACGCCGCTGACATCATCACGTCACACAGCAGGAATCTGGAGATACTTTTTACTGTTTTACAGACAGTTTGACACAATACTTCATAGGACATTAATATCTCTACTGTTGTCTCTCTACTGTTGTCTCTCTACTGATGTCTCTACATACTGCTCTCTACTGTTGTCTCTCTACTGTTGTCTCTCTACTGTTGTCTCTCTACTGTTGTCTCTCTACTGTTGTCTCTCTACTGATGTCTCTCTACTGATGTCTCTCTACTGTTGTCTCTCTACTGATGTCTCTACATACTACTCTCTACTGTTGTCTCTCTACTGTTGTCTCTCTACTGATGTCTCTACATACTACTCTCTACTGATGTCTCTCTACTGTTGTCTCTCTACTGTTGTCTCTCTACTGTTGTCTCTCTACTGATGTCTCTCTACTGATGTCTCTCTACTGTTGTCTCTCTACCGTTGTCTCTCTACCGTTGTCTCTCTACCGTTGTCTCTCTACTGTTGTCTCTACATACTACTCTCTACTGTTGTCTCTCTACTGTTGTCTTTCTACTGTTGTCTCTACATACTACTCTCTACTGTTGTCTCTCTACTGATGTCTCTCTACTGTTGTCTCTCTACTGATGTCTCTCTACTGATGTCTCTACATACTACTCTCTACTGTTGTCTCTCTACTGATGTCTCTCTACTGTTGTCTCTCTACCGTTGTCTCTCTACTGTTGTCTCTACATACTACTCTCTACTGTTGTCTCTCTACTGATGTCTCTCTACTGTTGTCTCTCTACCGTTGTCTCTCTACTGTTGTCTCTCTACTGTTGTCTCTACATACTACTCTCTACTGTTGTCTCTCTACTGATGTCTCTACATACTACTCTCTACCGTTGTCTCTACATACTACTCTACTGTTCAGAGTACACACTGACCTGCAGGGGGCGCTCTGATGCTGCAGCCACTGCTCTCCTACGCTGAGTGAACGCACCCTGAAGGCCAGACCCTGCAGTGGAGAGAGAAGAAGAAGAGTCAGGGAGCTGGGATGAGCCATCTGACATAATGTTATATTATATTATATATCATTCATATATGTGGTATTTATCTTTTCTTTAGAGCACTCGTGTCAATCTCAACCGGCCCCTTTACATTTTGATAATATCAATTAAGGCTCACAACTAATTCACCCTCCTAGTTTTTGTCACTTTTGCTGGTGGGGGGGGACAATTTTGACAGAAACTATGTATGTGTGGATTTATAATATTTTATTTTGAAGGCAGAAACAAAGAGTTCCTCTCCCTATTTAATCTTCATCACTGTGTGTGTGTGTGTGTGTGTGTGTGTGTGTGTGTGTGTGTGTGTGTGTGTGTGTGTGTGTGTGTGGCCTACTACAGAAAAAATAGTCTTAATGTCCCGGTTGCTGTTTCTGTCAAAACAAGCTGCAGTTTCCCCTTTCAACCTGCAGGGGGCATCACTGCAGCGCCCCACACAAACACACACACACACACACACACACACACACACACACACACACACACACACACACACACACACACACACACACACACACACACACACACACACACACACACACACACACACACACACACACACACACACACACGCTGCTCAGGGCCGCTGCAGGAAACAAACCGTCTGCTGTTCAGCTGCAGAGAACACTGAATTAGAGAAGTGTGTTATTCATGTTCAGGGGCGGGCGTTAAGTTTAAGGGGATCCACAGAGTCTGATATTCTCCAGAGAGTCTGATTGGTTGCTTTATCAGATGATTATCAGATGATTTTGTTGCTTTATCAGAAGATTTTGTTGCTTTATCAGAAGATTTTGTTGCTTTATCAGAAGATTTCGTTGCTTTATCAGATGATTTTGTTGCTTTATCAGAAGATTTCGTTGCTTTATCAGAAGATTTTGTTGCTTTTTTAACCATATTGGAGTTTTATTCAACAATATTGATGCTTTTCTCGTAGTTTTTGACACTATTGGTCCAGGAGGAGAGGGTGGGGGTTGAAAAGGGGTGTGCGTGTTAAATCATGTGTCTAAGTGTGAGATTGTGTGTGTGTATATATATATATATATATATATATATATATATATATATATATATATATATATATATATATATATGTGTCTGTGTGCGTGAGAGTGTGTGTGCATGTGTGTGTGAGAGAGTGTGTGTGTGCGTGTTAAATCGTGTGTGTACGTGAGTGTGTGTGTGTGTGTGTGTGTATATATTTGTTTGTGTGTGTATGTGTGAGAGAGAGAGAGAGAGACAGAGAGAGAGTGTGTGTATGTGTGTGTGTGTGTGTGAGTGTCGGTGTGTGTGTGTACGTGAGAGTGTGTGTGTGTGTGTGTGAGAGTGTGTGTGTGTGAGTGTCGGTGTGTGTACGTGAGAGTGTGTGTGTGTGTTTTCATATATTAGCATATTCTTCTGTAGTGTGTGTTTTGTCTTCTATCCTCCAACTGGACGGCACAAAATGTCTTCTGAATAAAGAGACAGGTGTTTCCGTGGTTACCTGTCGGGGGCAGCTGGGGGGCGGGGCCGTCCAATGACAGGCGGGCGCCATCAAAGCTTCGGCTGATGTGACGGGACTGATGGGCGGAGCCTAAAACACAAAATATCACAGTAAGGCTGCACCACCACATCTGTACCACACATGTTCTCTGTGTGTGTGTGTGTGTGTGTGTGTGTGTGTGTGTGTGTCTTTGTCCCGCCCCCTACCTGGTAGGAGTGATCTGATTGGACCTGGGTGAAGCTGGCGGGGGCGGAGGGGGCAGAGCGACTCAGGACGCTGGGGGGAGGGGGAGACGGGGGGGAGGGAGGTGGGGGGCTGGGAGGGGAGGAGGGGGGGGAATGGGTGGGGGAGGTCGGGGCAGGAGGAGGAGACTGCTGCTGCTCGGCCCTCTGGGTAATCTCCGTGTAGTAGAAATCCTCCTCGCTGCGGGAACAACGCTCGTGGTCGCTGCCGCCGCGGCTGGAAGAGGTCAGAGGTCAAAGGTCAGAGGTCAAAACTTAGAACCACAAGGCATTTGTTCTATTACTGTGTGTGTGTATATAAGTGTGTGTGTGTATATTTAAGTGTGTGTGTGTGTGTGTATAAGTGTGTGTGTGTGTGTGTGTGTGTTACTGTGTGTGTGTGTGTGTCTGTGTGTGTGTGTGTGTGTCTGTGTCTGTATGTGTCTGTGTGTGTCTGTGTGTCTGTGTGTGTTACTGTGTGTGTGTGTGTGTGTGTGTGTGTGTGTGTGTCTGTGTCTGTGTGTATAAGTGTGTGTCTGTGTGTGTATAAGTGTGTGTGTAAAGGGTGTGTGTGTGTGTGTGTGTGTGTGTGTGTGTGTGTCTCACCACAGGTGAGTGGTCCTGACGTGGCGTTTCATCCCGACCACGGACGTCAGCACCTTGCCGCAGCTCGGCCACAGACACCTGAACGCAACCTTCACCGAGTTCTGCATGGGGGAGACGCCAGAGCAGGGGGAATGAGAGGGGGAGACGCCAGAGCAGGGGGAATAAGAGGGGGAGACGCCAGAGCAGGGAGAATGAGAGGGGGAGACGCCAGAGCAGGGAGAATGAGAGGGGGAAACACACATTCCTCGCTGCATCCATCAGTGCCTTCAAAATTCCACACTAACATGCTATTTACATGTCTCATTCCCCCTGCTCTGGTGTTTCTCCCTCTCATTCCCCCTGCTCTGGTGTTCGCCCCTCTCATTCCCCCTGCTCTGGTGTTCCACCCTCTCATTCACCCTGCTCTAGTGTTTCCCCCTCTCATTCCCCCTGCTCTGGTGTTTCCCCTCTCATTCCCCCTGCTCTGGTGTTTCCCCCTGCTCTGGTGTTTCCCCCTTTCATTCCCCCTGCTCTAGTGTTTCCCCCTCTCATTCCCCCTGCTCTGGTGTTTCCCCCTCTCATTCCCCTGCTCTGGTGTTCCCTCTCTCATTCCCCCTGCTCTAGTGTTTCCCCTCTCATTCCCCCTGGTCTGGCGAGACAGTTATTTCCCCTCACCCTGCGTTTCCGTGGCGCCGGCTCGTCGAACAACACCTGGTCCAGGTCCATGTCCAGTCCGTCGTCAAGGGGCGGGGCCACGCCGCCGTCAGCCTCTGCTATTGGTGGAGAGGGAGCGGAGGCGGGGCTTCCATCGCCGTGACCGATGCTCCAGTAGCCGCTGCTGCCGCTGTCGGAGAGCAGGCCGCCGCTGCAGTCCATCGGAGGAGCTGACACACACACACACACACACACACACACACACACACACACACACACACACAGCAATAAGTGACTCTCCCTTGAAACTGATCATTTATTCTATTAGTGAATGTCCATCAAACGTGTGTGTGTGTGCGTCCAGTGTGTGTGTGTGTGTGTGTGTGTCTGTATGTGCATGCGGGCGTGTGCGTGTGTGTGTTCGTCTCTCTGCGTGTGACTGTGTGCGTGCATGTGTGCGTGCATGTGTGCGACTGTGTGTGAGTGTGTGAGTGACTAAAGGAATGTACATGAAATTAAGCTTGTTGACAATATCATGACACAGCGTGTTTTCTACTGGGTAATAAATATATTAAATATATTAAATATATTAAATATAATAAATATAATATATTAAATATAAAACATATTTATACAATATATTAAATATAATACATATATGTAAATATATTAAATAATAAAATATATATAATATATTAAATATAATACAAATAAATATAATATATTAAATATAAATAAATATATTAACTATAATAAATATAATAAATATCTTAAATATAATAAATATAATAAATTGGTGCGCGTCCTGCCGTTACCTGCTGCGTCCGTGCGGGGGGGCCGGGGGGGCCGGGGGGGGCTGTGCAGCAGCGGGCTGCAGGACAAACTGCTGAGGACCATGGCCGCCATCAGCTCGTCCATCTCCACCTCCCCCGGGCTGCGAGTACTGCATCAGGGGAAAAAACACGCGTGGAGTACTCAGATTACTGCTGTAACAGTACTAATACACACTGTTAGTAAAAGTACTCATACCACACTGTTACAATACTCTGTTATGTCTCTCCTTTCTATCTGTCTTTCTTTCTTCCCTCCCTTTTTCTAAAGTAACTAAAGTAACTAAAG
>JABXJD010000585.1:180000-205000 GCA_013375575.1 Percina caprodes
ATATATTATAATATAATATGACTGAGTGATAGAAACACACTACTGTGCACCTCTACTGGACAGACACACCCCTGTGTGTTTGCAGCTCTGAGCCAATCAGATTCCTTCAGTCCGGAGTTCCCCCCCCCTCAGTGAAACGCACACAAACACCAACCTCGAACTACTTCATCGCTGCACCTCGGTTCTGGTTTTTAACTCGAAAATGTCCACAAAACAAAGTCTCAACTTCTTTAGGTTCCAAAATCTGCACACGGCTCCACAGTCTGAACAACAACACTCAGGTTACAGGCAGGAAAAACAGCCCCCAAAAAAAAAAGGCCAAAAGTTTTTACCACAGAAGAGACTCAACATGATTCATCCCACAACAATAACTCACACAGGAGACACTTTGCGAAGTGAAGTCTGCACGTTTTTCACGTACTTGTGGACTTTCACCCCCCCACTCAGCCCCTCCCCCCCTTGACCTTTAAACCCAGTGAAGAAGAAGAGAAGTCCGCACAGGGTGTCACATACCTGCAGAGTCCGAGGCTGCAGCCCAACAACTAGCCTTGTTCAGGGTGCCCGCCTGCGCGTCCGCTGCTGCTGAATGGGAGCTGAGTGAGTGCAGCAGGCTGCAGCCAGTCTCAACGCCTCCTGGAGGGTGATGGGGGACACACAAAGCACGGAGCGGATCACAACAGTTGGAGGGTTAGTTGTTCTGTCTGTGGAGGAAATACCATGGACAGTGAAGGAAATGGACCCGCAGACCCCGTTGCTCTGGACGGAGACCGGTGAAGCGCTTTAAAAAAAATAAAAAAATAAAGATTTGAAGTCTATTAGAAGCTCTTTTAAAAAAAATATAAAAACTAAAATAAAATTAAAAATGTATAATAAAAAAAAAATTAAAAAAGAAAATTAAAAAACAATAATTAAAAATACAAAATTAAAAAAATACTAAAATTAAATAATTAAAAAAATTAAAAAGAAGCTTTTTCCAGGTGATGCTGAACGTTACTGCGCAGCCTCCCACTGAGCTGGAAGACGTTGCCTATTTTTACCAAAACGTTGCTACGGATCCATAACGTGAGCTACAAGCTAACGGAGCCTTTTATACGTTGTTGTGTTTCTTTAGAAATAAACAACCGACAAATAGAGTCTTTAAAGCTTCAGATGGAAAGTTATTCTCTGTCAAAATGAATGGGAGTCAATGGGATGCTAACGCAGGTGATAGCTTGTTAGCATCACATTAGGAACATTAGGCTCTAAATCCCATTCAGTCTGCTGTTACACCGCTATGTGGACAACAGGAGACCACGTCTCCCAGCTCAGCATCACCTGGAAACAGCTTCTTTTTTATTTGTTTAAATTATTTTAATTTTAATTTTTAATTATTTTAATTTTAATTTTAATTTTAATTTTAATTTTAATTTTAATTTTAATTTTAATTTTAATTTTAGTAAAAAAAAATTTAAAAGCTTGTAATAGACTTCAATTTTTTTATTTTATTTTTTATTTATTTTAAAAGAGCTTCTAATAGACTTCAAATTTTGTATTTTTTTATTTTATTTTTTTTTTAAGTTAACTATTAACATATTTCAGATATAGACATTTTTAAAGGGGTCAGATTTGACATGAGGACAACGGGGGTGGGGGGGTGGGGGGGGGGGTCAATAGATCCGCTCCTGGTTTTCCCAGCAGCCTTTGCGGCGGCTCTGCAGCTTCGTAGTAAACAACAGAACCACGTGGGGAGGAGCTGGATGCTGATTGGTGGAGCGCAGCCGCGCAGGAACACACCCCACCGAGGAGCTCTGTTGTTTACCGACTTTCTGCTAAAATACACACTCAACTGTCCCACTACCGTCCTATTATACTCCTAAAATACTCCTAAATACTCCTGTATTTCTCTATACTAACACTACTTCAATAAAACACTTATTAGGTGGTATGGCACGTTTTTTTAACCACAATATGCTGCAGGAGGACTCACAAAGTACGTTAAATACTGAGTAGTAGTGTTTTTATCATGTTGAAACGCTTAAAGACAGATATCTAGAATACTTCTGTATTATACTTCATGTTAATGGCGTCAAAATACTGCAGCTAGCTATAACATTTATGTTAGAAATGCAGATAATAGACAGAAGAGACAGCTAGCTAACATTAGCAACCATAGCAACAAGCAGAAGAGACAGTTAACAACCATAGCAACAAGCAGGAGACAGCTAACTAACAAGCATAGCAACAAGCAGAAGAGACAGCTAACTAACAGCCATAGCAACAAGCAGGAGACAGCTAACAGCCATAGCAACAAGCAGGAGACAGCTAACTAACAACCATAGCAACAAGCAGAAGAGACAGCTAACTAACAGCCATAGCAACAAGCAGGAGACAGCAAACAGCCATAGCAACAAGCAGGAGACAGCTAACTAACAACCATAGCAACAAGCAGAAGAGACAGCTAACTAACAGCCATAGCAACAAGCAGAAGACAGCTAACTAATAACCATAGCAACAAGCAGGAGACAGCTAACAGCTATAGCAACAAGCAGAAGACAGCTAACTAACAACCATAGCAACAAGCAGGAGACAGCTAACTAACAACCATAGCAACAAGCAGGAGACAGCTAACTAACAACCATAGCAACAAGCAGAAGAGACAGCTAACTAACAACCATAGCAACAAGCAGGGGACAGCTAACTAGCAACCATAGCAACAAGCAGGAGACAGCTAACTAACAACCATAGCAACAAGCAGAAGAGACAGCTAACTAACAACCATAGCAACAAGCAGAAGAGACAGCTAACTAACAACCATAGCAACAAGCAGAAGAGACAGCTAACTAACAACCATAGCAACAAGCAGGGGACAGCTAACTAGCAACCATAGCAACAAGCAGAAGAGACAGCTAACTAACAACCATAGCAACAAGCAGAAGAGACAGCTAACTAACAACCATAGCAACAAGCAGAAGAGACAGCTAACTAACAACCATAGCAACAAGCAGAAGACAGTTAACTAACAACCATAGCAACAAGCAGAAGAGACAGCTAACTAGCAACCATAGCAACAAGCAGGAGACAGACTATTGACATTTTGTTCGTGTTTTTAAGACAGGGAAACCGCTAATACCGTTAAATAACCCGGTATTATAGGAGTATTATATAGAATATTATAAGAGTATTACAAGCTAAGTGAAAGTGTTGGAGTGTTTTTATCCGTTTTTGGTCGTGATACGTTCATGTTTTTTGTCACGTTTGCGTGTGTAACTATGTAGTTGGCTGGAGAACGACTGTGTGTGTGTGTGTGTGTGTGTGTGTGTGTGTGTGTGTGTGTGTGTGCGGGGCTGCACGTACGTGTGCTACGTGCAGATATTGACGAGCCCGCTGCTCTTAAAGGGACAGCGCCCTGTTTGAGTTTTGAAGTTTTGACCTACTTCTTTACTTACTGATAACAGCAACCATTTCTGCTGAATCTGACTCATTTATTCAAAGCTGGATGCCCCCCCACACACACACACACACACAGAACTACACACACACAAACAGAACTACACACACACACACACACACACACACACACACAAACAGAACTAGACACACACACACACACACACACAGAACTACACACACACACACACAAACAGAACTACACTCACACACACAGAACTACACACACACACACACAAACAGAACTACACACACACACACACACAGAACTACACACACACACACACAAACAGAACTACACACACACACAAACAGAACTACACACACACACACACACACACAGAACTACACACACACACACACAAACAGAACTACACACACACACACACAGAACTACACACACACACACAGAACTACACACACATACACACACAGAACTACACACACACACACACAGAACTACACACAGAACTACACACACACACACACACAGACTCAAACACATTGAAAGATATACACACACCCATATACATAGAGAAAGACAGACACACAGACACAAACACACAAAAACACACACAGGCTCAAACAGACACACACACACACACACACACACACACACACACACACACACACACACACACACAGAGGCTCAAACAGACACACACACACATATATACATATAGAAAGACAGACACTCACTCACACACACACACACACACACACACACACACACACAGAAAGACACACACACACACACTGTCGGTAACATTTTGTCATCGAGTCATGACGCAGCGACACCATCTCACGCTGACTCACCAGACATTTCATATTTACTTTATTAAAACTTGTTCGACCAATCACAGCCCAGATGACACAGAATCATTTCCTGTTACGCTGACGCACATTTCATCAAACCACAGCGGGGGGGCCAAATGAATCTGAAGGCTGATGCTAAGCTAACGTTAGCGGCGTGCTAACGTTAGCAACAGGTTAGTCTTGCATTGCCAGACCGTCCAGCGTTCCTGGATAGGACAACAACCTGATCTGGTTCTTTGGGTCCCTTTAACCCTCCTGGTGTTAGTTAGTCCACCACTAGTTACTTACTTAGTTAGTAAATTAGGCCCGTTTTCAAGAGGTTTCTATATCAGAAATTTGGGTTTATTTCAACCAAATTGTCAAAAAAATAACAAAATAACGAGGACGGTTCCCTACGACGCTCATAACGAGTCAAATAAACGATCAGTTCATTACTTTCATTATATTTTGTTTATATCAATTTTATAGCATTGAGAAAAAAATGATAAAAGAACGTTAAAAAAAGTGGAAAGAAATGTGGGAAAAACAACAGAAACGTCAAAAACGTAGAAAAAGATGGATAAAAACATCGTAAAAAGTGAGATAAACGTCAGGAAAGTGACAATCGTGTCGAGAAAAGACAACAAAAGGTTTTAATTTTTAAATTGATACCCAGAAAACCAAAAGCTGCAAGTCAATGGAGGACAACACGAGGGTTAAACCAATCACAGTCGTCGTGGGCGGGGCTAAGCGCCAGACAGAGCCACGGTGCCACTGCTGAATAGTCTCAGAGACAGAGGACGAGGACGGAGGTTAGACACAGAGACAGAGGAACATTTTTATAGAATAACTAAATAATGATGATGAACACTAATGAGTGATGCACTGACCTGTTACCATGGTGACATCTGCTGGCCAAGCCCTCATATTACATTTACATGGAGTCTGGTGGAGATATGCTGCTCTATACACGCTAAAAGTAGTGATTATTTACATGGAGTCTGGTGGAGATATGCTGCTCTATACACGCTAAAAGTAGTGATTATTTACATGGAGTCTGGTGGAGATATGCTGCTCTATACACGTTAAAAGTAGTGATTTTTACATGGAGTCTGGTGGAGATATGCTGCTCTATACACGCTAAAAGTAGTGATTATTTACATGGAGTCTGGTGGAGATATGCTGCTCTATACACGCTAAAAGTAGTGATTATTTACATGGAGTCTGGTGGGTTTGGTGACGGTGATTTTGGGTCCGTTTCATGTTAAACTAGGGATCCATCCCATAATGTTGTCAGATACTTAGAATAATATGAGTCTGTCAGCAGCAACAACACAACTTTATTATGCTAAAAGTCCTGAATACACAAATCCTTCTCCTGAAGCACTTAAAATCAGCTCAACACTACGCAACACTAACTTATTAACTTTAGTTTTACAGTTATTTTTGGAATTTATGGTCAATAAACCTAATTTATAAGAACATTGAAATAGGACAACATATCATAACAAAACATTTGTTACGGTAATCTTCATTATTTCATCTCTCTGAGTATTAAACCTTCCAGATAAAAAAGAGTAAGAAAGAGTCCTGAAAGTACTTTGTTGAAATAGTTTTAGTAACTTTAAAAAAAAGTGTAAAAAAAAAAGAGAGAACAATGTCATTAAAAGTGACTTAAATATGAACAAATGTCAAATAAAGTGACTAAAATGTGAAGAAAAGTGAATGAAATGTGAATAAATGTCAAATAAAGGGACACAAATGTGAAAAAATGTTGAAAAAAATAATAAAAAATGTCAAAAAGTGACTAAAATGTGAAGAAAAGTGACTAAAATGTGAAGAAAAGTGACTAAAATATGAACAAATGTCAACTAAAGTGACTAAAATGTGAACAAAAGTGAATGAAATGTGAATAAATGTCAAATAAAGGGACACAAATGTGAAAAAATGTCGAAAGAAATAACAAAAATGTCAAAAAGTATCTAAAATGTGAATAAAAGTGACTAAAATGTGAATAAAAGTGACTAAAATATGAACAAATGTCAAATAAAGTGACTAAAATGTGAACAAAAGTGAATTAAATGTGAATAAATGTCAAATAAAGGGACACAAATGTGAAAAAATGTTGAAAAAAATAACAAAAAATGTCAAAAAGTGATTAAAATGTGAAGAAAAGTGACTAAAATGTGAATAAAAGTGACTAAAATATGAACAAATGTCAAATAAAGTGACTAAAATGTGAACAAAAGTGAATGAAATGTGAATAAATGTCAAATAAAGGGACACAAATGTGAAAAAATGTTGAAAAAAATAACAAAAAATGTCAAAAAGTGACTAAAAGGTGAACAAATGTCAAATAAAAATAAATTCAAAAAAAGTGACAACCTTCTCCCCCTTTCATGTCTAAGCTGTCCTATATATATATATATATATATATATATATATATATATATATATATATATATATATATATATATTAGCTCAAACTTGTGTTGTAGCTAACTGCCTCTCCTCTAACGTTAACTAGTAAATCTTTAGTTTGCTATATCGCTATTTTTTTGTATTTATACATATACATATGTATAAATACAAAAATACAGTACATATATACACATATATGTACATACATACATACAGGTTGGGGACTCTTCTGATATCGGGGGACATGTTGGAATCATCCGGGTCAACGTTGATTTATTGGTGTTTAGGGTTGGGGGTTTAGGGTTGGGGGTTTGGGGACCCTTCTGATATCGGGGGACATGTTGGAATCATCCGGGTCAACGTTGATTTATTGGTGTTTAGGGTTGGGGGTTGGGGGTTTGGGGACCCTTCTGATATCGGGGGACATGTTGGAATCATCCGGGTCAATGTTAATTTATCGGTGTTCGGGGTTGGGGGTTTGGGGACCCTTCTGATATCGGGGGACATGTTGGAATCATCCGGGTCAACGTTGATTTATTGGTGTTTAGGGTTGGGGGTTTAGGGTTGGGGGTTTGGGGACCCTTCTGATATCGGGGACATGTTGGAATCATCCGGTCAACGTTGATTTATTGGTGTTTAGGGTTGGGGGTTTGGGGTTGGGGTTTGGGGACCCTTCTGATATCGGGGACATGTTGGAATCATCCGGGTCAACGTTGATTTATTGGTGTTTAGGGTTGGGGTTTTGAGTTGGGGTTTGGGGACCCTTCTGATATCGGGGGACATGTTGGAATCATCTGGGTCAACGTTGATTTATTGGTGTTTAGGGTTGGGGGTTTTGAGTTGGGGGTTTGGGGACCCTTCTGATATCGGGGGACATGTTGGAATCATCTGGGTCAACGTTGATTTATTGGTGTTTAGGGTTGGGGGTTTGGGGTTGGGGGTTTGGGGACCCTTCTGATATCGGGGGACATGTTGGAATCATCCGGGTCAACGTTGATTTATTGGTGTTTAGGGTTGGGGGTTTAGGGTTGGGGGTTTGGGGACCCTTCTGATATCGGGGGACATGTTGGAATCATCCGGGTCAACGTTGATTTATTGGTGTTTAGGGTTGGGGGTTTGGGGTTGGGGGTTGGGGACCCTTCTGATATCGGGGGACATGTTGGAATCATCCGCGTCAACGTTGATTTATTGGTGTTTAGGGTTGGGGGTTTGGAGTTGGGGGTTTGGGGACCCTTCTGATATCGGGGGACATGTTGGAATCATCTGGGTCAATGTTGATTTATTGGTGTTTAGGGTTGGGGGTTTGGGGTTGGGGGTTTGGGGACCCTTCTGATATCGGGGGACATGTTGGAATCATCCGGGTCAACGTTGATTTATTGGTGTTTAGGGTTGGGGGTTTAGGGTTGGGGGTTTGGGGACCCTTCTGATATCGGGGGACATGTTGGAATCATCCGGGTCAACGTTGATTTATTGGTGTTTAGGGTTGGGGGTTTGGGGTTGAAGGTTGGGGACCCTTCTGATATCGGGGGACATGTTGGAATCATCCGGGTCAATGTTAATTTATTGGTGTTCGGGGTTGGGTGTTTGGGGTTGGGGACCCTTCTGATATCGGGGGGCATGTTGGAATCCTCTGGGTCAACGTTGATTTATTGGTGTTTAGGGTTGGGGGTTTGGGGTTGGAGGTTGGGGACCCTTCTGATATCGGGGGACATGTTGGAATCATCCGGGTCAATGTTAATTTATCGGTGTTCGGGGTTGGGGGTTTGGGGTTGGGGGTTGGGGACCCTTCTGATATCGGGGGGCATGTTGGAATCCTCTGGGTCAACGTTGATTTATCGGTGTTCGGGGTTGGGGGTTTGGGGTTGGGGGTTGGGGACCCTTCTGATATCGGGGGACATGTTGGAATCATCCGGGTCAACGTTGATTTATCAGGGTTGGGGGTTGGGGACCCTTCTGATATCGGGGGACATGTTGGAATCCTCCGGGTCCACGGTCTTCAGTCGGTACGGCAGCCGGCCCTTGTTGATCTGCAGACACATGACAGCACACGGTTACTTCCTGCTTCGCTGCTCTCTCCAGGTCAGAAACACTTCAGCGGGGCAGCACCAGCGTGTCGTACCTTACAGAAGAAGTACAGGCCCGCGGTCGCCAGCAGCAGAACCAGCGGCAGGACGATCCCTCGGACTCGGAAAAACCACGGATCTGAACACAAGACCATCAAAACCACCGTGAGTCCCTGAAGACGTTAACCTCGTGTTGTCTTCACGTCAACATGGAAAATCAACACTTTTGTTGACGCTTTGTATCGATGTTTTTAACTTTTTCTTAAGTTTTTGTCCCTTTTTCAACACTTTTGACGTTTTCTTTTCAATGTTTGTCCTTTTTTTACGTTTAACACTAACTTATTAACTAGTTTCACAGTTATTTTTGGAATGTATGGTCAATATTTATTATATAGTCAGAGATTTGGCCATTTGGTTCAGGAAGAACCATTCTCTCATTAAAAACCTGAAATATGTCCCAAAATTAGGAATGGCTGAATTAGGACAGCAGTTTCTATGGGGGGGGGGATTGGGTAACGAAAGGCGACGAAAAGGCGACGAAAAGGCGACAAAAAGGCAACAAAAAGGCAACAAAAAGGCAACAACAAGACAACAAAAAGGCAACAAAAAGGTGACAACAAAAAGGCGACGAAAAGGCGACAACAAAAAGGCGACAACAAAAAGGCGACAACAAAAAGGTGACGAAAAGGCGACAACAAGACAACAAAAAGGCGCCAAAAAGACAAAAAACGAAAAAAAGGCAACAAGACAACAAAAAGGCGACAAAAAGGCGACAAAAAGGCAACAAAAAGGCAACAAAAAGGCGACGAAAAGGCGACAACAAAAAGGCGACAACAAAAAGGCGACAACAAAAAGGCGACAACAAAAAGGCGACAAGACAACAAAAAGGCGACAACAAGACAAAAAACGAAAAAAAAGGCAACAAGACAACAAAAAGGCGACGAAAAGGTAACAAAAAAGCTACAAAAGGCGCCGAAAAGGCAATAACAAGACAACGAAAAGGCAATAACAAGACAACGAAAAGGCGACAACAAAAAGGCGACAACAAGACAAAAAAAGGCAACAAAAAGGCAACAAAAAGGCAACAAAAAGGCAACAAAAAGGCGACAACAAGACAACAAAAATTCGACGAAAAGGCAACAACAAGACAACAAAAAGGCGACAAAAAGGCAACACCAAGACAACAAATAGGCGACAAAAAGGCGCCGAAAAGGCATTGAAAAGGCGACAAAAAGGCGACAAAAAAGGCAACAACAAGACAACAAAAAGGCGACGAAAAGGCGACAAAAAAGGCAACAAGACAACAAAAAGGCGACGAAAATGCGACAAAAAAGGCAACAAGACAACAAAAAGGCGACGAAAATGCGACAAATAGGCAACAAAAAGGCAACAAAAAGGCGACGAAAAGGCGACAACAAAAAGGCGACAACAAAAAGGCGACAACAAAAAGGCGACAACAAAAAGGCGACAAGACAACAAAAAGGCGACAACAAGACAACAAAAAGGCGCCAAAAAGACAAAAAACGAAAAAAAAGGCAACAAGACAACAAAAAGGCGACGAAAAGGTAACAAAAAAGCTACAAAAGGCGCCGAAAAGGCAATAACAAGACAACGAAAAGGCAATAACAAGACAACGAAAAGGCGACAACAAAAAGGCGACAACAAGACAAAAAAAGGCAACAAAAAGGCAACAAAAAGGCAACAAAAAGGCAACAAAAAGGCGACAACAAGACAACAAAAATTCGACGAAAAGGCAACAACAAGACAACAAAAAGGCGACAAAAAGGCAACACCAAGACAACAAATAGGCGACAAAAAGGCGCCGAAAAGGCATTGAAAAGGCGACAAAAAGGCGACAAAAATGCGACAAAAAAGGCAACAACAAGACAACAAAAAGGCGACGAAAAGGCGACAAAAAAGGCAACAAGACAACAAAAAGGCGACGAAAATGCGACAAAAAAGGCAACAAGACAACAAAAAGGCGACGAAAATGCGACAAATAGGCAACAACAAGACAACAAAAAGGCGACGAAAATGCGACAAAAAAGGCAACAACAAGACAACAAAAAGGCGACGAAAAGGCGACAAAAAGGCAACAAGACAACAAAAAGGCGACGAAAAGGCGACAAAAAAGGCAACAAGACAACAAAAAGGCGACGAAAATGCGACAAATAGGCAACAACAAGACAACAAAAAGGCGACAAAAAGGCGACAACAAGACAACAAAAAGGCGATATAAAGGCGATGAAAAGGTGTGTGGATTCTACGTGCTTGTGACACATTGTTGTGAGCATTTCCCAAATCTATAATAATAAACTACATGTTATTGATATTTAATAATCACAGTCAGCTTACCAATTAAAGTGAGCGAGAGCAGACGAGAGCTCTTGGAGGAGAAGTTATGAGAGAAAACAAACAGCTGATAAACACAGCTGTAGCTTCCTTGGTGGGCGGGCTCTGCAGCCGGAAACAGGAAGTGGGCAGAGTGATTGACAGCTGCATGGGTGGAGTTGTGTGCTGAGCCGGAGGAGGTGAAGCTGAGCTGGAAGGAGCCTCCTGGGAACTGTGGCTGGACGGAGCAGCTGATGGTGAAGGTGGAACCCCTGAAGACCTGGAACCCCTGCTCCTGGGCCTCGGAGACCCCGTCCATGGAGAAGGACACAGAGATGTTGGGCTGAAGGAGCAGGTCTGGGAACACAGAGAGATGATTCGCCTTTTCATCGCCTTTTTGTCGCCTTTTTGTCGCCTTTTCGTTGCCTTTTCGAAGCCTTTACCATAACATTCAAGTTTTTGTCAATACTCAATGATGATAAAGGATAAATGCTGCTGTAAAATCACACGCTACTTGTTTCCTTTGCTCACTATCTCTCAGATCATCAGTCATATGGTAGCTACGGTAGCTGAGTGTCCTATTATGCACGTTAATAATCAGTTCTATGGAAACCAATAGCTGTCAATGGGACATAATGAGAACGTTATTGTCATGAATGATGTCATAGATGATGTCACTGCTGGGCTTACTTGAGCAGATGAGTTTCAGGATTAAAGTAGAGGTGTGTGATTCTGCACAGTCCCACAGAGTAGTATTAGATCCAGGTTCAACACAGTCAGACTTAATACTCCAAACAGGAATCTGACTGAGGTCTGAGGACGCTTCTGTTTCTTGTAGAGAAACAACAGAACCACAGTGCAGCCCTCTGCAGGCAGCAGCTGCTATCTTCTGGTTCATGCTGTATTCAAATCCCCTAGTGGCTGGTCTCCAGTCCCCCAGGTGGTTCAGCTCCAGGGTCCCTGCACAGCGACTGGCTCCTTCCACCAACCTGATGGGCTCTGAACACAAACCATCAGCAAAATGTGAATTTCATTACAACAGATATGAAGCAAATACCTAAAAGGAAACTGGAATTCTGTGCAATATTTAATATTTAACCATTTCATTTCATTACTGTGCAAACCTTAATTATTTAATATTTAGTACTTAACCCTCATGTTGTCTTTGGGTCAAATTGAGTTTTGCTTAAATCTCGTTGCACAGGTACTCTACTTGTGTATAATGAAATTAAAGGCTTTCTATTCTATTCTACTCTAAAAGCTGCCTCCCTCTTCTACCTAAACAGGTGAGTCCAGCAGCTGTTCCAGGTGAGCAGGTCTTTCTATCTGAGCTTCTACAGTCCAGCAGAGCAGACTCGTTGCCTCCACACTGGAACTCTTTGGTCCACATTGGAGGCTCCCTGTCTCCATAGAGCACCCCCTGGAGGACTAAAGGAGCCCCACAGCCAAGCTCCCTGCAGACCACCTCTGCATCCTGCTGGTCAAAGTCCTGTTGACACACTGAGGACCAGCGCTGGGTAGACTGGTTAGTCTTCACCTCCAGTCTGCCTGAGCACCGACCAGTCCCCTCCACCAGCCTCACAGAGTCTGGAGGGACGATAGAAGATAAAATAGAGAGAGAGAGAGAGAAAAGACACCAGACTTGTGAAGGTTAGATTTGATAGAAGATAAAACAGAAAATAACACACGCTTGGTCATCTCCTTTAGCGTCATATAACACGCTTGGTCATCTCCTTTAGCGTCATATAACACGCTTGGTCGTCTCCTTTAGCGTCATATAACACGCTTGGTCGTCTCCTTTAGCGTCATATAACACGTCAACCTGGGGCATTGCTGCCATGGATGATGCCATTGATGGGCTTACCTGAGCAGGTGAGATTTACGATCAAGGGAGAGAATTCTAATGCTGCGCACTCTCTCAGGGCAGATCCAGACCGGCAGTCACGTTGGATCCTCCACACAGGTCTTGACGAGGACTTCTTTATCTCTCCTTCAGAAAGAGCGAAGCCACAGTCCAGCTCTCTGCAGGCAGCAGCTGCTAACGTCGGGGGTCGTTGAGTGTAATCAACTGGTCTCCAGTCCCCCAGGTGTTTCAGCTCCAGGGTCCCTGCACAGCGACTGGCTCCTCCCACCAACCTGATAGACTCTGGACACAAACCAAAGAGGCAGCAAAATAAAAATAAAATGACTTTCATTATTAACCCTCGTGTTGAAAATCAACACATTTGTTGACGCTTTTTATCGATGTTTTTAACCCTTTTTCAACACTTTTGTCACCTTTTTTGACGTTTTCAACACTACATAACACTAACTTATTAACTTTAGTTTTACAGTTATTTTTGGAATTTATGGTCAATAAACCTCATTTATAGGAAATTATACCTAATGTTTGAGTTAGAAAAGCAGAAATTAGGAACTATTGAGACTAAAATTAAAGGAATGGATGTTGATGATAATCACAGACTGGAATATGTCAACTTTTACTCTCAATACTATTTCAAAAACACTTCAATTTGGTTTCAAATGCTATAAAATTGAATAAGACGCCCCAAAATTAATGAAAGTAGAGATTTGTACTTGGCAAAGAGCGTTGTGTGGAATCAATCATGTTATTTTGGGGAATTAAAAAGAACATTGATATAGGACAACATGAGGACAACATGAGGACAACATGGGGACAACATGAGGACAACATGAGGACAACATGAGGAAACCATGAGGACAACATGAGGACAACAGGAGGACAACATGAAGGCAACATGGGGACAACATGAGGGCAACAGGAGGGCAACAGGAGGACAACATGAAGACAACATGAGGGCAACAGGAGGACAACATAAAGACAACATGAGGACAACATGAAGACAACATGAGGGCATCATGGGGACAACATGAGGACAACATGAGGACAACATGAGGACAACATGAAGACGACATGAGGACGACATGAGGACGACATGAGGACGACATGAGGACAACATGAAGACAACATGAGGACAACATGAGGTCAACATGAGGACAACATGGGAACAACATGAGGACAACATGAGGACAACATGAGGACGACATGAGGACGACATGAGGACGACATGAAGACAACATGAGGACAACATGAGGTCAACATGAGGACAACATGAAGACAACATGAGGACAACATGAGGACGACATCCAATGAAAGCTGCCTCCCTCTTCTACCTGAGCAGGTGAGTCCAGCAGCAGTTCCAGGTGAGCAGGTCTTTCTATCTGAGCTTCTACAGTCCAGCAGAGCAGACTCGGTGCCTCCACACTGGAACTCTTTGGTCCACATTGGAGGCTCCCCGTCTCCATAGAGCGCCCCCTGGAGGACTAAAGGAGCCCCACAGCCAAGCTCCCCGCAGACCACCTCTGCATCCTGCTGGTCAAAGTCCTGTAGACACACTGAGGACCAGCCCTGGGTAGACTGGTTAGTCTTCACCTCCAGTCTGCCTGAGCACAGACCGGTCCCATTCACCAGCCTCACAGAGTCTGGAGGGACGATAGAAGATAAAATAGAGAGAGAGAGCAGACGCCAGGCTGAGAATAAAGAGATTAAATTCAGTGATTACAACTGAACTCACCAACTTTCTAAGAAAATCGGTGTCCCTAACCCTCGCGTTGTCTTCCCGTTAAAACCACGAACTTGTCCTTCCAGGTAAAAATTGAAAAAGATATTGTTTTTGTCGCTTTTTCTGATTTATTTGTCACTTTTAAAAATGCTCTTGACGCTTTAAAGAAAAACCTGAGACAGAGGTGATGTCATAAATGATGTCACTATAGGCTTACCTGAGCAGGTGAGAACCATGGCAGAGGTTGATAAAACGCTCCTTAACGACTCCCACAGAAGAGTTTGAGACAGAAGAAATGCACCGTTGATAATCCACAGTTCTTCTGTCTGTTGCAGCGGTGTCTGTCCTTTGTAGACCACAGAGCCACAGTCCAGATGTCTGCAGAACAGATTCGAATCCTTCAGGGTCCATCCTGGATCAACCAATTGTCTCCATTCCCCCAGGTGTTTCAGCTCCAGGGTCCCTGCACAGCGACTGCCCCCCCCCACCAACCTGATGGGCTCTGAAAACAAACCAGAGTCATCAGCAAAAAATAAAATGACTTTTATTATTAAGAGCTCCTTCTTAACATTTACACCTGCAGACATTCATTCTCATGTATTGTCCAAGCCTTGTTTGCACTGTCACTAACCCTAACCCTTGAAGACAACACAAGGACAACATCGGGGCAACAAGAGGGCAACATGGGCGCCAGGAGGGCAACATGAGGACAACATGAGGACAACATGAAGACAACATGAGGGCAACATGAGGGCAACATGAGGACAACATGAGGGCAACATGAAGACAACATGGGGACAACATGAGGGCAACATGAGGACAACATGAGGACAACATGAGGGCAACATGAAGACAACATGGGGACAACATGAGGACAACATGAGGGCAACATGAAGACAACATGAGGACAACATGAGGACAGCATGAGGGCAACATGAAGACAACATGGGGACAACATGAGGGCAACATGAGGACAACATGAGGGCAACATGAAGACAACATGGGGACAACATGAGGGCAACATGAGGACAACACAGGGACAACATGAGGGCAACATGAAGACAATATGAAGGATAACCCAATCAGAGCTGCCTCCCTCTTCTACCTGAGCAGGTGAGTCCAGCAGCAGTTCCAGGTGAGCAGGTCTTTCTATCTGAGCTTCTACAGTCCAGCAGAGCAGACTCGGTGCCTCTACACTGGAACTCTTTGGTCCACATTGGAGGCTCCCCGTCTCCATAGAGCACCCCATGGAGGACTAAAAGAGCCCCACAGCCAAGCTCCCTGCAGACCACCTCTGCATCCTGCTGGTCAAAGTCCTGTAGACACACTGAGGACCAGCGCTGGGTAGACTGGTTAGTCTTCACCTCCAGTCTGCCTGAGCAGAGACTGGTCCCCTCCACCAGCCTCACAGAGTCTGGAGGGACGATAGAAGATAAAATAGAGAGAGAGAACAGACGCCAGACTGAAGGTTGGAGTTTTCCTCATTTAAAGCATTAAGATTAATTTCCAAAAGATGTTTTTAATTCCTCTTTTAATTAACTGCTGTATATAAGTAATGGTTGGTCTATACGTTCTGTGAGACACCTGACCAATCACCAGACTGCTTGCATCACACCTATCTGGGCATTACTGTTATAAATGATGTCACAGATGATGTCACTAACGGGCTTACCTGAGCAGGTGAGCTTCATGAAGGAAGCGAAGCCTGAGTTCACACACTCCGTCAGAGCAGTGTTAGCGTTAGCACAGTGAGCTTTGATCCACCGCGTATGGTTGTAAGAGGTCAAAGGTGAAGGTTCCCATGCTACAGAGAGAGCGGGGCCACAGTCCATGTCTCTGCAGACCGCCGCTGGATTCAGGGTCCAGTGAAAGATGTTGTCCTGTTCAACCACAGGTCTCCATTCTCCCTGAACCTTCAGCTCCACGGTTCCTGCACAGCCTCCCCCCGCCAACCTCAGCTCTGCACAGAAACCAGCTCGTCATCAGCATCCCTCGGGAATGTAATCGGGAAAAAATTAAAACAGCTGCACTGAAACAAATTTAACGTAGAAGAATAGAAACTCACTGACGACTGGCAGCAAGTTCCTGTGAATCCTTTTAAAGGCACACTGCAAAACCCTTAAAAAGCCTTTTCATCGCCCTTTTGTCACCTTTTCATCGCCCTTTTGTCACCTTTTCATCGCCCTTTTGTCACCTTTTCATCGCCCTTTTGTCACCTTTTCATTGCCTTTTCATAGCTGTCTTGTGGCCTTTTCGTCACCCTTTCATCGCATTTTCGTCACCCTTTCGTCGCATTTTCGTCGCATTTTCGTCGCCTTTTCGTTGCCTTTTCGTCACCCTTTCGTCGCATTTTCGTCGCATTTTCGTCACCCTTTCGTCGCCTTTTCGTCGCCTTTTCGCCCTTTCGTCGCCCTTTCGTCGCATTTTCATCGCATTTTCGTCACCCTTTCGTCGCCTTTTCGTCGCATTTTCGTCACCCTTTCGTTGCCTTTTCGTCAACCTTTCGTCGCCTTTTCGTCGCATTTTCGTCACCCTTTCGTCGCCTTTTCGTCGCCTTTTCGTCACCCTTTCGTCGCCTTTTCGTCGCATTTTCGTCGCATTTTCGTCGCATTTTCGTCGCATTTTCGTCACCCTTTCGTCGCCCTTTCGTCGCATTTTCATCGCATTTTCGTCACCCTTTCGTCGCCTTTTCGTCGCATTTTCGTCACCCTTTCGTTGCCTTTTCGTCAACCTTTCGTCGCCTTTTCGTTGCATTTTCGTCACCCTTTCGTCGCCTTTTCGTCGCCTTTTCGTCGCCTTTTCATCGCCCTTTCGTCGCATTTTCATCGCATTTTCATCGCATTTTCGTCACCTTTTCGTTGCCTTATCATCGCCTTTTCGTCACCCTTTCGTCGCCTTTTCATCGCCTTTTCATCGCCTTCTTGTCGCCTTTCCGTAGCCAACTTCATATTTAATAGAAAATGTGGCCTAAAAATAGTTCGTAGTCCAAAGAAGATCAATGATCGGTCATAAGATATATTTTTTAACCATATATCTCAACAACTATTCCAGAGATTCACTGTAACAAATTTAACATGCAATTTACAATAACTTCCTGTAACGGCTGTCCTGCAAGTTCCTGTGAATTCTTCTTCCAGTAAAGGTACCGTACTTCATTTACAGTATTTTATGTATTCATGTAAAATACAAAACAATTAAACACAACATGAGATTAAAAAGTAAAAATATTGATAAAATAATATTTACAGAACTTTAGTGGCTATATTGTGTTTTTTACAGTAATACTACTGGGATTTGAACTGTAATACTTAGACTGCTGTGATGTTGTCATGGCGACAAGGTTGTAATGTACCTTTACAGCATGCTACTGTAAAATCATCTCCAGTTGTGTTACTGTGAAATCTGAAGTAATAACTGGAGATTTCAGACATTATTAACAGTGTGATTATGTTTTTGATAAATCGTAATTTCTCTTTTCTTTCTCTGCATTTACCTCTCGAGAGATGTCCTTCAGTCTGGAGACCTGAGGAGAAAATCAGAAGATAACAATTACATAGATAGATAGATAGAAAGATAGATAGATAGACAGACAGACAGACAGACAGACAGATAGACAGATAGATAGATAGATAGATAGATAGATAGATAGATAGATAGATAGATAGATAGATAGATAGATAGATAGATAGATAGATAGATAGATAGATAGATAGATAGATAGATAGATATTATAGTGTTCCGGCAGCAAATTATCAGTCACACTGCAAAGAATATAAATAAATTAAATACTAGAATACAATGTACATGAAATAATACTAGGATAAAATACAATAACTAATATTTGAATATATACAAGTTGGGAATAGAACAATGTGCTATTTAAATAGACTCATTAACTCCTATATAGCACTGTAACTGTGAAAATTTACATTTACAAAAAGGGCAACATGAGGGCAACAAGAGGGCAACATGTAGGCAACATAAGGACAAGATGAGGGCAAGATGAGGGCAACATGAGGGCAACATGAGGACAACATAAGGACAACATGAGGGCAACATGAGGACAAGATGAGGGCAACATGAGGGCAACATGAGGACAACATGAGGACAACATGAGGGCAACAAGAGGGCAACATGTAGGCAACATAAGGACAAGATGAGGGCAAGATGAGGGCAACATGAGGGCAACATGAGGACAACATAAGGACAACATGAGGGCAACATGAGGGCAACATGAGGACAACATGAGGACAACATGAGGGCAACAAGAGGGCAACATGTAGGCAACATAAGGACAAGATGAGGGCAACATGAGGGCAACATGAGGGCAACATGAGGACAACATAAGGACAACATGAGGGCAACATGAGGACAAGATGAGGGCAACATGAGGGCAACATGAGGACAACATGAGGACAACATGAAGACAAAATGAAGGTAACATGAGGACAAGATGAGGGCAACATGAGGACAACATGAAGACAAAATGAAGGTAACATGAGGACAAGATGAGGGCAACATGAGGACAACATAAGGACAACATGAGGGCAACATGAGGACAAGATGAGGGCAACATGAGGGCAACATGAGGACAACATGAGGACAACATGAAGACAACATGAGGGCAACATGAGGGCAACATGGGGACAACATGAAGACAACATGGAGACAACATGAGGACAACATGGGGACAACATGAGGACAACATGAGGACAACATGGGAACAACATGGGGATAACATGGGGACAACATGAAGACAACATGAGGACAACATGAGGGCAACATGGGGACAACATGAAGACAACATGGGGACAACATGAGGACAGCATGGAGGCAACATGAGGACAACATGGGGACAACATGAAGACAACATGAGGGCAACATGAGAACAACATGAGGACAACATGAGGACAGCATGGAGGCAACATGAGGACAACATGAGGACAACATGAGGACAACATGAGGACAGCATGGAGGCAACATGAGGACAACATGGGGACAACATGGGACAACATGGGGACAACATGGGGACAACATGAGGGCAACATGGGGACAACATGAAGACAACATGGGGACAACATGAGGACAACATGGGGACAACATGAGGACAGCATGTATCAATGTTCTTTTTAATTCACCAAAATAACATGATTTTCTGAGCCTTTTCAAACTGTTGCGTTGAAGAAAGGGACAAGAAAACGTAAGAAAAAAGTTAAATAGCGTCAACAAAAGCATTGATTTCCAGAGTCCAACCTGAGCTCCAGAGCAGCAGCAGCAGCAGCAGGTGATCCATGTCCAGGTGGAGCGTCTCTCTGCCGTCTGATCCCGTCTGTCCTCCCGTGTGCTGTCCTTTCTTTTGTCCCTGTCCTCTTATCTGTACAGGCAGAGGCGGAAATTTTTTAGCTTGACGTTGAACTGCATTTCTGAGAATCTGCCTTGACGGGATGTTGTTAGAAGACAGATGTTCTCTACAGATTAACGCCGTGTGGAGTCTTATCAGTGTTTCCGCTGGATGTGTGAACAGCAGCAGAGCGTCGTTCACATCACACTGAGTCTCCGCCCCTGCTGCTGTGTGTTGCATGCAACTCTTTGACTCATCACAGGTTAACTCCGGTGTTGTCTTCCTGTCAAAATGGAAAATCAACCCTTTTTCTTATGTTTTTGTCCCTTTGACACTTTTTTTTCCATGTTTGTCACTTTTTTTTTTAACGTTTTTACACTTTTTCAATGCGTCATGTTGCCCTCATGTTGCCCTCATGTTGCCCTCATGTTGTCCTCATGTTGCCCTCATGTTGTCCTCATGTTGCCCTCATGTTGCCCTCATGTTGCCCTCATGTTGCCCGCATGTTGCACTCATGTTGTCCTCATGTTGTCTTCATGTTTTCCTCATGTTGTCCTCATGTTGCCCTCATGTTGCCCTCATGTTGCCCTCATGTTGTCCTCATGTTGCCCTCATGTTGCCCTCATGTTGTCCTCATGTTGCCCTCATGTTGCCCGCATGTTGCCCGCATGTTGCACTCATGTTGTCCTCATGTTGTCTTCATGTTGTCCTCATGTTGTCCTCATGTTGCCCTCATGTTGTCCTCATGTTGTCCTCATGTTGCCCTCATGTTGTCTTCATGTTGTCCTCATGTTGTCCTCATGTTGCCCTCATGTTGCCCTCATGTTGTCCTCATGTTGTCCTATATCAATGTTCTTTTAATTCCCCAAAATAACATGATTGATTTCACACAACGCTCTTTGCCAAGTACAAATCTCTACTTTCATTAATTTTGGGGCGTCTTATTCAATTTTATAATTTTTTTCCCTCTGCTACAGGAACTGGCCTCTGTGGAAACAGAAATTCAAGCTGCAAGTCCTTGTTCAAGGAATCAGCAAAGGACTCCCCCGTGCACGGGGTCTCAGGACCCAAAACCTGGGAGGGGAGAAAGGATGTTAGATGGGATCCGATCCAAAGGACCAATTGTTAGGATAATTCATCAAAGAATGGACAAAAATCACCGGAGTTCTCTCAAAAGTTGGTTTTCTTACTTGCAAGTCGAGTGTGTTACAGGGCAGAGAAATCCCTGCAAACAGCAGCTTTTTATAAGGAAAAGGGAGTAGTATTACGAAGAGATCGTGTCTTCTTATCTCTGGTCAGGACCGGCGTCTCCTCCACATGTGAGTTTTCTCAAAAGTGTGTTTTTACTTGCAAGTAGAGTGAGTTTTACTGCACTCACTGCACGTACAGAAAATAACTAATGATATCCTTCAACAGCAGTTTTTCATAAGAAAAAGGGAGTAGTATTACAAAATCAACATGGTCTTCTTATCTCTGGTCAGGAGCGGCATCTCCTCCACATGTGCTCTGTCCTAAGGGGTCTTCTTCCATTACACTACAATACACTACACCACATTACACTACACTACACTACCACTACACTACACTACACTACACTACACTACACTACCACTACACTACACTACACTACCACTACACTACACTACACTACCACTACACTACACTACACTACACTACACTACACTACCACACCACTATACTACACCACATTACACTACATTTCAATTTAATTTATAGTATGAATTCATAACAAGAGTTATCTCAAGACACTTTACAGATAGAGCAGGTCTAGACCGCTCTATAATCTACAGATAGAGCAGGTCTAGACCGCTCTATAATTTACAGATAGAGCAGGTCTAGACCGCTCTATAATCTACAGATAGAGCAGGTCTAGACCGCTCTATAATCTACAGATAGAGCAGGTCTAGACCGCTCTATAATTTACAGATAGAGCAGGTCTAGACCGCTCTATAATCCACAGATAGAGCAGGTCTAGACCGCTCTATAATCTACAATAATAATAATAATAACAACTTTGACTTATATAGCGCCTTTCACAAACCCAAGGACGCTTAACAAACGAGGGGGTTAAAAGGTGAAGGTGTGAGGCCAGGAGAGATTAAATCCATAAGCCTCAGTGAAGAGGTATGTTTTAAGCTGGTTTTAAAGGTTATAATAGAGGAGGCAGAGCGAATAGCAAGAGGAAGCTGGTTCCAGAGCGATGGTGCACTGACACAGAAGGCTCTGTCACCAAATGTCCGGAGCCTGGAATTAGGGACCGCAAGCAGGTCCTTGTCAGAGGACCGCAGGGACCGTGACTGAGTGTATGGGTGGAGTAGATCTGTTAGGTACTGAGGTGCAAGTCCATGGAGAGATTTGTATGTCAGTAGGAGAATTTTATATTTGATCCGGGACTTAATAGGTAGCCAGTGGAGCAGGTCTAGACCGCTCTATAATCTACAGATAGAGCAGGTCTAGACCGCTCTATAATCTACAGATAGAGCAGGTCTAGACCGCTCTATAATCTACAGATAGAGCAGGTCTAGACCGCTCTATAATCTACAGATAGAGCAGGTCTAGACCGCTCTATAATCTACAGATAGAGCAGGTCTAGCCCGCTCTATAATCTACAGATAGAGCAGGTCTAGCCCGCTCTATAATCTACAGATAGAGCAGGTCTAGACCGCTCTATAATCTACAGATAGAGCAGGTCTAGACCGCTCTATAATTTACAGATAGAGCAGGTCTAGACCGCTCTATAATTTACAGATAGAGCAGGTCTAGACCGCTCTATAATTTACAGGTAGAGCAGGTCTAGACCGCTCTATAATTTACAGATAGAGCAGGTCTAGACCGCTCTATAATTTACAGATAGAGCAGGTCTAGACCGCTCTATAATTTACAGATAGAGCAGGTCTAGACCGCTCTATAATTTACAGATAGAGCAGGTCTAGCCCGCTCTATAATCTACAGATAGAGCAGGTCTAGACCGCTCTATAATTTAATTTGTCACTTTTTGATGTTTTCTAACTTTTACCGAAGTTCTGTCTCACTTTTTACAACATCTTTGTCGATTTCAGTGTTCTTAAATCTTTATTTTTCTTAAAATTCTATAAATTAAATAAAACACCAAATTCAATGAGACCAGTTCATGTATTATTTTTTTTAATTTTATTATTATTTTTTTTTACAATTTGGTTGAAGTAAAACTCAAATTTCTGATTAAGAAACTTTTTGAATACGGGTCAAATTAGACCCCAAGGACAACCGGAGGGTTAAGATGCAATAGGACAGCTCGACCAGCAGATGTCACCATGGTAACAGGTCAGCGCATCACTCGTCAGTGCTTTCAACCCAGAAGGTGCAGACTCCAGAAAACAAGCAGTACGTGAGCTTTAAATGAGCAAAACTACAAAAAAACAAGAGCAGTTTCATGTTTTTTCCTGAATTCATGCAGGAAAATGAACAACTATACTGTTTATTATATATTTACAGAGCAAAAAGACACATTTAGCATTAATAACATTAATAATAACAACAATAACAACTCATTACAGATACTGCATATAGAGCTTTCTCATGCAAAATTGGGGATATGAGTTTTTGAATACATTCAAGATCAATCAGTAACCATAGCAACACACAAAAACCTTTTTTTTTTACACAACTTTGACAGGAAATGTGCAGATGATCTCATGACATCATAGACAGTTAACCCCCCCATGTTGTTTTAATATTACGTCTTTTCCCCACAATGTGGTTCCTGAAATATTCAATTTGCAGCGTGAGCCACGGCGCCCTCCGCCACGGCGCCCTCCGCCACGGCGCCCTCCGACACGGCGGCGGCGTCCTGAACCGGAACGAGAGGAAGCGAAGAGCTGCGGCGCCTCAGAGACGGAGAAATGGAGGGAAGAGCCTGGAGGGAGGAGGGAGGAGGGAGGAGGGAGGAGGGAGGAGGAGGAGGAAATAATTACAAGAGGAGTGGATCAATCAGTCTTTCTTTTTCTTTGTCTCGTTCCCTTTCTTCCCTCCATACTCTGTTGATCTTTAGTGCATATATATATATATATATATATATATATATATATATATATATATATATATATATATATATATATATATGTCTCTTTATATAGACCTTAGTGGTCCCTAATACTGTATCCGAAGTCTCTTTATATAGACCTTAGTGGTCCCTAATACTGTATCTGAAGTCTCTTTATATAGACCTTAGTGGTCCCTAATACTGTATCTGAAGTCTCTTTATATAGACCTTAGTGGTCCCTAATACTGTATCTGAAGTCTCTTTATGTAGACCTTAGTGGTCCCCTAATACTGTATCTGAAGTCTCTTTATATAGACCTTAGTGGTCCCTAATACTGTATCTGAAGTCTCTTTATATAGACCTTAGTGGTCCCCTAATACTGTATCTGAAGTCTCTTTATATAGACCTTAGTGGTCCCTAATACTGTATCTGAAGTCTCTTTATGTAGACCTTAGTGGTCCCTAATACTGTATCTGAAGTCTCTTTATATAGACCTTAGTGGTCCCTAATACTGTATCTGAAGTCTCTTTATATAGACCTTAGTGGTCCCTAATACTGTATCTGAAGTCTCTTTATATAGACCTTAGTGGTCCCTAATACTGTATCTGAAGTCTCTTTATATAGACCTTAGTGGTCCCTAATACTGTATCTGAAGTCTCTTTATGTAGACCTTAGTGGTCCCCTAATACTGTATCTGAAGTCTCTTTATATAGACCTTAGTGGTCCCTAATACTGTATCTGAAGTCTCTTTATATAGACCTTAGTGGTCCCCTAATACTGTATCTGAAGTCTCTTTATATAGACCTTAGTGGTCCCCTAATACTGTATCTGAAGTCTCTTTATATAGACCTTAGTGGTCCCTAATACTGTATCTGAAGTCTCTTTATATAGACCTTAGTGGTCCCTAATACTGTATCTGAAGTCTCTTTTATATAGACCTTAGTGGTCCCTAATACTGTATCTGAAGTCTCTTTTATATAGACCTTAGTGGTCCCCT
>JABXJD010000585.1:210000-237500 GCA_013375575.1 Percina caprodes
CGGGTTGAACGTCTAACATGAATCTTTATATTTAATATTTCTCAGTCTCCCCGACCTGAAACAGAGCGACTTTGCTGATGATGCTGTAGTTGACGTCCACGGCCATGTCCAGCCGCATCTTGGTAGGAAGCTGCACCAGCAGCTCCTGTTCATCTGCAGATACAACAACATGCACATGAACTCAACACGAGGCGTTCAGGGACAACCTTTCTGATCACATATGGTTGAAACCACGGTTCAAAATTAGCACCAATGACGAGCCAAATGCTGGTAAAATATCATAATATAGTTTCTGAAATGATTCCCATCCATCCGTCTTCATCCGCTTATCTGGTGACACATCCTCCACGCAAACTTTCTACTTCCTGTCTGCTCTCGGGTCCTCTGACCCGCTAACTGTAACACGTAACATATCGTTAAGACTGTTTCTCTTAACCCTCGTGTTGTCGTCCCGTCAAAATCAACACTTTTTCTTACGTTTTTATCCCTTTCTTCAACACTTTTGATGCTTTTTATTCAATGTTTCAAAGCTAGCTCTTTAGAAGAGACCTCAGGGACCGCTAGCTCTGTAGAAGAGACCTCTGGGACCGCTAGCTCTTTAGAAGAGACCTCCGGAACCGCTAGCTCTTTAGAAGAGACCTCAGGGACCGCTAGCTCTGTAGAAGAGACCTCGGGGACCGCTAGATCTTTAGAAGAGACCTCGGGGACCGCTAGATCTTTAGAAGAGACCTCGGGGACCGCTAGCTCTTTAGAAGAGACCTCGGGGACCGCTAGATCTTTAGAAGAGACCTCCAGGACCGCTAGATCTTTAGAAGAGACCTCCGGGACCGCTAGCTCTTCAGAAGAGACCTCCGGAACCGCTAGCTCTGTAGAAGAGACCTCGGGGACCGCTAGATCTTTAGAAGAGACCTCTGGGACCGCTAGATCTTTAGAAGAGACCTAGGGGACCGCTAGATCTTTTGAAGAGACCTCCGGGACCGCTAGCTCTTTAGAAGAGACCTCGAGGACCGCTAGCTCTTTAGAAGAGACCTTGGGGACCGCTAGCTCTTTAGAAGAGACCTTGGGGACCGCTAGCTCGTTAGCTTTTAGCCGCAACAATTGGTACTTTTCTGTCTTTTGTGGTTATTAAGTGATGGAAATATGAATCAGACGTGGCGTTTGGGGTCGTGTACGATCCCTTCGGTTCCTGAGGGTTGGTCTAAATACAAGGCCTCGTACATATCACAGGAATATTACTCGTTAGGGGATTCTTAATATTACGAGTTAGCTTTTTTTGCGATGATGGTGTGTGGAATGGGCCGATGGGGTCCAGGGTGGGGGTGGGGGTGTGGTGCTTACCCAGCATGCCCTGGCTCTTCCAGGTGTAGTCGTACCAGGTCTTGATGCGGTTCTGGACGTCCCGGGGGATGTGGTAGTTGTTCATGTACTTGATGGTGCTGTCCATGCAGGCGCGGTAGTAGTTCTCCCCGGCGGTCGCTGCACCCACCACGTCCCGCATCTGGGGGAGGGATGGAGGGATGGAGGGATGGAGGGATAGATAGATAGATAGATAGATAGATAGATAGATAGATAGATAGATAGATAGATAGATAGATAGATAGATAGATAGATGGATGGATGGATGGATGGATGGATGGATGGATGGATAGACAGATAGAGAGAGAGAGAGAGAGAGAGAGAGAGAGAGAGAGATAGAAAAACCATCACAGCAGAATCAGAAGGACTTTCGTTTGCTCATTTATTACATTTTTTGTATGACTTTTATACAATATATATAAATAATATAATAAAAAATACTAATAATAAAAATAAAATAAAAAATAGTAAAATAAAATAAAAAATAAAGAAAAATTAAATTAAATAAAAAAATAAAGAAAAATAAAATAAAATAAAAAATAAAATAAGATAATAAAAATAAATAAAAGGTTAACTGACCTGACCAATCATGATGGAGAACGCGAAGACGCCAACGAAGTAGTTGAGGAGCTGGAAGCAGATCTCGAAGACGGTGGAGGGGTCAGGGAGCCCCCCAATGGTGATCAGGGTCTTCACCGCAAAGTAGTAGCAGCGGATGTAACTACACACACACACACACACAGACACACACACACACACACACACACACACAGACACACAAACACACACAGGGACACACACACACACACACACACACACACAGGGACACACACACACACACACACAGGGACACACACACACACACACAGGGACACACACACACACGCACGCACACACACACACAACATGGTGATCAGCGTCTTCACCGCGAAGTAGTAGCAGCGGATATAAATGCAGACACACACACCCACACACACACACACACACACACCCACACACACACACACACACACACACACACATACACACACACACACACACACCCATACACACACACACACACACACCCATAGGGACACACTATGCAGAACCATCGGTTTCTTACGCGTTCCCCTTCCCGTTGTAGACCCACTTGGTGGATCCCAGACCCTCGTAGGCCGAGCCCCAGTAGAAGAGACAGGCGTTGATGTGCAGAGAGTACAGCAGGTAGGAGGACGTTCGGATCACCCTGACAACAAACAACCCCGCGGGAGGATTAAACACACGTGGAGTTCCTCAGGGATCAGTTTTGAGGTCCTTTGCTTTGAATGTTTATATAAGATGAGATAAAACTGGTGAAAAACGGCATCAGATCATCAAAGGTGCAAAGAACAAGTGTAATTAATAAGAAACGCTCCTCCTAACTGCAACGAATCTGTTTGTATGCAGACGACGTTTCATGTTGCTGTCGTTTTGATGCCTTAATGTCACAAAACTTTATAAACTTCCACCACGATTAAACAAAGATGTAAATTACTGGGAGGCTCCTGAATTACATCACCTCAACTTATCAGAAGCTAAAGCAAGCAGTGTTTTAGTTGTAAACCTTAATATGCTAAGCTACACCCTGTAACACCATGCCATGCTACGCTACACCCTATAACACCATGCTATGCTACTCTACACCCTGTAACACCATGCTATGCTACGCTACACCCTGTAACACCATGCTATGCTACGCTACACCCTGTAACACCATGCTATGCTACGCTACACCCTATAACACCATGCTATGCTACGCTACACCCTGTAACACCATGCTATGCTACGCTACACCCTATAACACCATGCTATGCTACGCTACACCCTATAACACCATGCTATGCTACGCTACACCCTGTAACACCATGCCATGCTATGCTACACCCTATAACACCATGCTATGCTACGCTACACCCTATAACACCATGCTATGCTACGCTACACCCTATAACACCATGCTATGCTACGCTACACCCTATAACACCATGCTATGCTACGCTACACCCTGTAACACCATGCTATGCTACGCTACACCCTGCAACGCCATGCTATGCCCTACTATGCTAAGCTATGCCTTACTATGCTACGCTACACCTTACTGTGCTACACTATGCCTTACTATGCTAAGCTATGCCTTACTTTGCTACGCTACACCTTACTATGCTACGCTACGCCTTACTATGCTACCTTAGGCCCTACTATGCTACGCTATGCCTTAAAATGCTACAGTATGCCATACTATGTTATGCTACACCTTACTATGCTACGTTAGGCCCTACCATGCTACACTACGCCCTACTATGCTACGCTACGCTAACTAGCTGCTAGCTGTTCTCACCTGTAGATGTACGCTTTCTTCATCACAGCTTCCATCCTGTCGTTGAACTCAAAGAAGGCCATGTACTGGGGGGGACAGAGGGAAGACAGTTGGACGCGGACCTCAACACTCAGAACTAACCTCTCGGGGAGAAGAAATCAGTCGTAACCTTCAGCAGACGAGGGAACCTCAGCAGAGAGTTCACGCCGGTGAAAAAGTAGAATATCTCCATGGGAACCAGACTGATGATGTCCATCTGCAGACAGACAGACAGACAGACAGACAGACAGACAGGCAGACAGACAGGCAGACAGACAGACAGACAGACAGATAAGTGACCTCAGTCTTCAACAATCAAATAACAGTAATAATAATAATCAGATGAATGAAATTATGTTATCAAAGTAGAACCCAGCCTGAGATCATGAGGGGTAAACCTGTTTTTTGATGGGGATGATGGGGGTATTTCAATTCCAAAGACCAAGGGAACTTTATCAGGATGCATAGTATCTGATCCATTAAATAAGGGGGTGTATACTTATGCTCCTGTATTTTAACATAGGGAACGTTGTGTGGAAATCATGTTATTTTGGGTAATTATAAATAACATTGATATAGGACAACATGAAGACAACATGAGGACAACATGAGGACAACATGAGGGCAACATGAGGACAACATGAGGGCAACATGAGGGCAACATGAGGACAATATGAGGACAACATGAGGGCAACATGAAGACAACATGAGGACAACATGAAGACAACATGAGGACAACATGAAGACAACATGAGGACAACATGAGGACAACATGAGGACAACATGAAGACAACATGAGGACAACATGAAGACAACATGAAGACAACATGAAGACAACATGAGGACAACATGAGGACAACATGAGGGCAACATGAGGGCAACATGAGGACAATATGAGGACAACATGAGGGCAACATGAAGACAACATGAGGACAACATGAAGACAACATGAGGACAACATGAAGACAACATGAGGACAACATGAGGACAACATGAGGACAACATGAAGACAACATGAGGACAACATGAAGACAACATGAAGACAACATGAAGACAACATGAGGACAACATGAGGACAACATGAGGACAACATGAGGACAACATGAAGACAACATGAGGACAACATGAAGACAACATGAAGACAACATGAAGACAACATGAGGACAACATGAGGACAACATGAAGACAACATGAGGACAACATGAGGACAACATGAGGGTTAAACCACTACATGGGTCTACTTCCTGCTTTGCCCCGTCACTATGAACCTGCTGTGGGTTTTAATTGCTCCTTAATCAACAACCTATGTGGATGTTTTTGAGGACAGTCTGATGCAGAAGTCTAGTTCCTGTTCTTACCTTGAACCTCTCGGTGGTCATGTAGTTGTCTCTCATGTCCTTTTTATCACACTGAAATGAAAACAAGTTGCAGGTTAGAGAAGCTGTTATTCCTGTTTTTGAATATTTTATCTTTTTCAAGTTTATCAAAAACATTTTTTTTTTATGCTTTTTTCCAGGTTTTCAACTTTTTCTGAAGTTTCTGTTGAAACAGGAGACGTCTCTTATGTCCTAAAACCACATTTCTGTTGCCTTTTTAAAGGTTTTTGTTGCCTTTTTAAAGGTTTTTGTTGCCTTTTTAAAAGTTTTTGTTGCCTTTTTAAAGGTTTTTGTTGCCTTTTTAAAGGTTTTTGTTGCCTTTTTAAAGGTTTTTGGCGCCTTTTTAAAGGTTTTTGTTGCATTTTTAAAGGTTTTTGTTGCCTTTTTAAAAGTTTTTGGCGCCTTTTTAAAAGTTTTTGTTGCCTTTTTAAAAGTTTTTGGCGCCTTTTTAAAGGTTTTTGTTGCCTTTTTAAAAGTTTTTGGCGCCTTTTTAAAGGTTTTTGTTGCCTTTTTAAAGGTTTTGTTGCCTTTTAAAAGTTTTTGGCGCCTTTTAAAGGTTTTTGTTGCCTTTTTAAAGGTTTTTTGCGCCTTTTTAAAGGTTTTTGTTGCCTTTTTAAAGGTTTTTAGCGCCTTTTTAAAGGTTTTTGGTGCCTTTTTAAAGGTTTTTGTTGCCTTTTTCAAGGTTTGTATTTGTTCATACACGTCTCGCATCTTAAAACCAGCCTCTGGAGACTCGAGCAGTCGCAGCGACACCATCAGCTGGCGAGTCAAGCTGATCCGGTTCAGACTGCTATGACATGGATTTCGTGAATATTCGGTCTGATCTGGGCTAAAAACCCTAAAACCAAAAGCTGATGCCACGTACCACGATGTCTCCTCCGCGGACGAACTGCAGTCGGGGCTGGAAGACGAGGATGTCCAGGATGTAGATGAAGTCGCAGGTGTAGTCTATCAGCAGCCACAGGTGGAGGTTTTCGGGGGTTTGGTAGGGGAACGCCCAGCGGACTGGGATCAACCACACGTTCCAGTTCCACGCCGCCACGACACAGAACAGCCACATCACGTAGATCAGATCTGGAGACAAGAACATTGGTATATATATATATATATATATATATATATATATATATATATATATGTAAAGACTATAATAAAGAATAAAGACTCACCAGTGAAAGGGTCGATGCTGGAGGGGAAGCGGTACTCCACAACGGCTCGGAGCCAGTCGGGCATCGGGGGCAGTTGGGGCAGTTTGGGAGGTCTGGGAAACACAACTGGACGTCCCAAAATTTCAAAGGGGAGGACGAATACCTTCTTTTCCTCCTCTTCTTCTTCTTGTTCTTCTTCTTCCTTTCCTTCTGCAGGTGCGTCGTCCTTCTTCTCCTCTGGAGGAGGAGGAGGAGGAGGAGGAGGAGGAGGAGCTTTGCTCGGGGCTGCAGACATCAGACAGAATATATATCATATGCTTACAGACTCTGGTTCTGAAAGACCGTCATTACTTACAGACTCTGGTTCTGAAAGACCGTCAGGACTTACAGGATCTGGTCCTGAAAGACTGTGAATACTTACAGGTTCTGGGTCTAAAAGACCGTCAGTACTTACAGGATCTGGTTCTGAAAGACCGTCAGTACTTACAGGCTGAAGGACTTTCTTCCTCGGACTCATCTGGGTCCACGAGTCGGTCTCTCCTGAGCTCTGATCTGCCTCTAAACAGCCGGACCAGCTGGCCCAGACGCTCCTGGACCTGGGTGCCGCCGCTGGCTGCAGACAGAGGCCTCCTGCAGGACGGCAGACAGTCATTCCCCTGCTCTGGTGATCCCCTCTCATTCCCCCTGTTATGGCATTTTCATTAGTCCTCTCATTCCCCTTGCTGTGGTGTTCCCCCTCTCATTCCCCCTGCTCTGGTGTTCCCCCTCTCATTCCCCTGCTCTGGCGTTCCCCCTCTCATTCCCCTGCTCTGGCGTTCCCCCTCTCATTCCCGGGGTTTGTGTTGCAGTCTCGGGCTTTGAGACCTTTGGCAACGACACTGATGTCAACGTTTCTCTGGCTGTTTGTATCAATCACAACGTCTCGTTCTCTGGGACTAAAGTTATTAAAGTTACCATGGCAACTACAGCAACGGCGGCAGTGTCAACGTGTGTGTGTGTGTGTGTGTGTGTGTGTGTGTGTGTGTGTGTGTGTGTGTGTGCGTGCAGTTTCTCTCACTCGCTGTCTGCAGTCAGCAGGTCTTCCTGACTGGACCAGGTCTTCAGATTAACAGCTGCTTCTTCTTCTGCAGCTCTGAGGGGACACAGGAAGACACGAGGACATCAACACGGAGACAAAAGTGTCTGCAATCGTTAATTTCATTGTTGATTTGTTGTTCAGTCAACGATGAGTTCATTTCCTGAAAAGAAATCACAACTCTTAATGGTTAATTAATGGTTAAAGTATTTTTTGATGCAGAAACGTTCTGTTATATCAAAATAAACCGAACATATTTCGGTTTGTTAGCAGTTGTGTAAGCATTTTAGCATGTTAGCATGAATTAGCATGTAATCAATATTATTAGCATGTTAGCATGAGTTAGCACATAAGCAATATTATCAGCATGTTAGCATGAGGTAGCATGTAAGCAATATTATTAGCATGAGTTAGCATGTAAGCAATAGTATTAGCATGTTAGCATTAGGTAGCATGTAAGCAATATTATCAGCATGTTAGCCTGAGGTAGCATGTAAGCAATATTATTAGCATGAGTTAGCATGTAAGCAATATTATTAGCATGAGTTAGCATGAGTGCACTGAGTGTAAATGCATCCTTAGAAAATCATCCAATCAAAACCTTTTTTCCCAATTTTTTCTACAAAGTAAAAACCAAAAATCAACCTTTTTCTCCTCTCGGGCTTCCGTAGTTTTCTTACCGCTGAAACAAGACGTTTTATTTTGCTATAACTGAGTGTTGACGTTACCTGAGCGTTGACGGCCGGACACTCTCACGGCTGCACTCGGTTCGCTGCTGGTGATAATTTGGGGAATGTTCAGGTCCCGATCCACGTCCTCCACCTTCAGCACCGGACCTTCACCCAGACCTCGCCCCCCCCTCCCTGAGGGACAGAGCAGATCTGTTGGACTGCAGGAAGACATCGTCCTTCACCGGAGACATAAAGGCGGCCGACAGACACGCTAGCTAAGCCTAGCACTGAACACACATCCACTTCCTGTAAAATCACAGCTGGAAAGAGTATAAAACTATTCTACTTAAGTAAAAGTACTATTACTTTGATGAACATTTAGTACAAGTAGATTGAACGATATAGACATCTACTTAAGTAAAAGTACTATTACTTTGATGAACATTTAGTACAAGTAGATTGAATGATATAGACATCTATTTAAGTAAAAGTAAGTAAACTGTTTCTTCTGAGTTTTATCTGTTTTTATTTTTTAACTGATTTTGTGTAAAGCACTTTGAATTGCCCTGTTGCTGAAATGTGCTCTACAAATAAAGCTGCCTTGCCTTGGCTTTCCTTAACTTCATTTATTTTTCTATCAGTATTTATCGGCCGTACTTGGGGTTAACAATAAATAACTGAACTTATTATTTAAAACAATAAATAACTTAACAACGTCATCTTGGACTCACATCTACCCACAACACACAGATTATAAAAACTACTTTACAAAGTGCACAAAAGCATTGCTCAACCACAGTAAAGTGAGTAATTCGTTAACATCCACTTCCTGTAGGATCACCTGTAGCGTGGTTAGCTGGCAGCTCGTGGCGAAGCAGGGCGGAGCCGCAGTGCATGATGGGAGTGGTGATGGGGATGTGGGATGGCACAGATGGCACAGAAATGGTTTGTTTTGGCACTTAAAGGTTTTGATCTACACACAAAGAATTACGTGTCTATAAGGTTTCCCTAAGGGTCTGCTGGAGGAGGGTGGGGCTAAGGCTGCTGAGGATTCTGGGAGTTGGAGTTAAGGCGCCTAAAGCGGCTGACGATGCTCGCGTAGCAGCGTCGCGCGTGGTTGGGGACCTGGGACAGCTCCTGGGTCAGCTGGGCGAGCTGTGGGGGCGGGGATGGCAGGGACAGATTGGACAGTTGGGTTGGCATAGACGGCATGGACAGATTGGACAATTGGGGCAATTGGGTAGGCATGGACAGGTTGGACAGGTTGGACATCTTGGACAGCGGGGACGGCATGGACAGCTTGGCGGGGGGGTTCAGGTTATGGTCGTGCATCAGCTTGCTGCAGCTGTCCAGACACTCGGCGGCGTGCGGGATTCGAAGCAGAAGCGTCTTTATCGGAGAACAAACGTCGGGAACTGGACGGAGAAAAAGTCAAAAACCAAGACGTCAAAGACCATAACTGCATTTACAACTGCTACGTTTCCCTCTCATTCCCCCTGCTCTGGTGTCTCCCTCCTCTCATTCCCCTGCTCTGGTGTTCCCCTCTCATTCCCACTGCTCTGGTGTTCCCCCTCATTCCCCCTGCTCTGGTGTCTCCCCTCTCATTCCCCTGCTCTGGTGTTCCCCTCTCATTCCCCTGCTCTGGTGTCTCCCCTCTCATTCCCCTGCTCTGGTGTTCCCCTCTCATTCCCCTGCTCTGGTGTTCCCCCTCTCATTCCCCCTGCTCTGGTGTTCCCCTCTCGTTCCTCCTGCTCTGGTGTTCCCCCTCTCATTCCCCTGCTCTGGTGTTCCCCCTCTCATTCCCCTGCTCTGGTGTCTCCCTCCTCTCATTCCCCTGCTCTGGTGTCTCCCCTCTCATTCCCCTGCTCTGGTGTTCCCCTCTCATTCCCCTGCTCTGGTGTCTCCCCTCTCATTCCCCTGCTCTGGTGTCTCCCTCCTCTCATTCCCCCTGCTCTGGTGTCTCCCTCCTCTCATTCCCCTGCTCTGGTGTTCCCCCTCTCATTCCCCTGCTCTGGTGTTCCCCCTCTCATTCCCCTGCTCTGGTGTTCCCCTCTCATTCCCCTGCTCTGGTGTTCCCCTCTCATGTGCTGTATTGATTTTTCCCCCACCCCAAAAAACTAGTAATAAGTTGGTGTTAGTGGTGTTTATGCATGGTGGTGAAAGTGAAAAGAAGTGGGAAAAGTGTCAAAAAAGGGACAAAAACGTCAGAGAAAGAGTGGATGTTCTTGTTTTGGGGGGGCGACATGTGCATGGTCCAAAGGAAGACAACACAAGGGTCAATGGGAATTAATGTCCCCATACGGGATCAATAAAGAGTATAAATTAAATTAATTATAAATAAAATTATAAATTAATATCTGAGCCCACAACATGGCTCTTATCCGGCGCAATGTCAGGCTCTGTCCTTAAAATGGATTATAGTATATATATATATATATATATATATATATATATATATATATATAAGCGGGTCGGGTACAGTATGTACACAAGGTAAAGGTTTTCTGCTCTCACCTCCACATCCACCTTCTTCTGCATTGGCCTGAGAGATTAAGAAGAAAGACCGTTAATCATAAAGAATGAAACATATAACTACATTTACATTGATATACTTTAGACAACCGTTCTATTATTACAGTGCAACAAAGGTCTAAAGATAAGATAAAAACAATAAATCTGAGGGGAAAGTGAAATTATCTGTCCATGCAGAAAGATCATTTCTATATAATTTATAAATCTATTTAAATCAAAATTAATTTATAATAATTAGATGAGATAATTTCACTGGACAAGCTTAATTTAATAAACAGTAATAAACAGTAAACTTAAATAAAGATTATAGTGTAAAGTTGAACCCTTAAAACAAGATAAATTATTACTAAGTTGTTTTTTTATCTTGTTAAGAACCAATCAATCAACCATGCAACTTATATTTCATTTCAGGGTCCAAATTTCAAATTAAAATCATTATTTTTGGAGACGTTTTTCAAAAGATTTCGTCACTTTTAAAAAAAAAAGTCCTCCCAAATTTCCGATGTTTTGTCAATGTTTTGTCAATTTTTTTGTCGATTTTTCGGCACTTTTTGTTGTGACGTTTTTCTTTTTTTTAACGCATTAAAATTGAATAAAAAGCCAAAATTCAATGAAAATACAGAACTGATCTTTTATTTTACTTGTAAAGAGTTATGGTTGTACATGGAACCGTCCACGTTATGTTTTTATGTAATTGCAAGAAAACCAAATTTCTAATATAGAAATTATACTATAATTCATAATTCTCTCACCTCTTCATGTTCTAGTTGCAGTTCCTCCTCCCTGCCGGTCACCTGTTGGGCCGGCGGCTCCTGTTGAACCTGCATAAGAAATAAAATAAAAATACTTTAATGAATGTTGAGAAAAGAAGAACAGATATGAACCAACAGGCCGCTTTTTTATTCCTCCTGTTGAATATGCACAACCTGCATAAAAATATTTTTGGTGAATATTTCCAGAGGCAGGGGGGTTAGCAGGGTTCGCTAACGCTAACCGTTCCCAGACTGCAGAGTTGGTTTGGCCTCTTGTCTCACCAGTCGCTGCTGCCCTCCTTCTGCCATCGTTACTCCAGCCTTTAAAGCCCAGAGGATAATAAGCACACGACCTGCCTCCCTGACTATAGGCTGAGAGAGCTTTTTTTTGGGGGTTAGGGGTCATTCAGAACACAAGACAAAAAAAAGAGTACTATTATTAGTATATAAAGTATACTATTTTGGTTGTCGTTCGGAGCCAAATTTGAAATTCAATTAATTGCTCAGCCCTAGCTTACTGTTTGGTACTGACAACCAACGGATTGGGTGCTGCACCTAAGACGTATAATAGCACGGAGACACCCCCCGGGAGCGTGAACGGGTCTCCTGGTTGTAGTCTCATACCTAAAGCTCCTATAAAAGGTGTCCTGGAGACAGCTGGCTCCGTAAGAATGGAAACGGTCTCAGTGTCGTAACTCTGAGACAAGCAGCTGAAACATCTTCCGGGGCTGCAGTGGTTGTTCCTCAGAGGGAAGAAAAAGCTTTTCGAACTGTGATTATTTATTAAAATATAAAATTAAAATACTTTAATGAATGTTGAGAAAAGAAGAACAGATGTGAACCAACAGGCCGCTTTTTTACCCTCCTGTTGTCTTCGGGTCTAATTTGACCCCTTTCCAAAAAGCTTCTCTATCAGAAATTTGGGTTAATAATAATAATCAGTTCACTACTTTCATTGAATTTTAATTTTGTAGCATTTGAAGAAAAAACGATTGGTAAAAGAACTTTAAAAAAGAGAGAAAAATAAAGTGACAAAAATGTCAAAAAAAGTGATATATATATCAGATACAGTATTAGGGACCACTAAGGTCTATATAAAGAGACTTCAGATACAGTATTAGGGGACCACTAAGGTCTATATAAAGAGACTTCAGATACAGTATTAGGGACCACTAAGGTCTATATAAAAGAGACTTCAAATACAGTATTAGGGACCACTAAGGTCTATATAAAAGAGACTTCAGATACAGTATTAGGGACCACTAATGTCTATATAAAGAGACTTCAGATACAGTATTAGGGACCACTAAGGTCTATATAAAGAGACTTCAGATACAGTATTAGGGACCACTAAGGTCTATATAAAAGAGACTTCAGATACAGTATTAGGGACCACTAATGTCTATATAAAGAGACTTCAGATATAGTATTAGGGACCACTAATGTCTATATAAAGAGACTTCAGATATAGTATTAGGGACCACTAAGGTCTATATAAAAGAGACTTCAGATACAGTATTAGGGACCACTAAGGTCTATATAAAGAGACTTCAGATACAGTATTAGGGACCACTAAGGTCTATATAAAGAGACTTCAGATACAGTATTAGGGACCACTAAGGTCTATATAAAGAGACTTCACAACAGATAAATAATAAATTAATTACGTGACCATATAACTGCCGTGAGACCATGTTGAATGTTACTGCTGGATGTCTCACCTGATGTGACCCTGTGGAGGTGATTGGAGCCTGTGACTGTGGTTGCTGGGTGATGGTTTGGGGGACCGGACTCTCCAGGTCTCTCCTGTCCGATGGGGTCTCTGCATATGTTGAAAAGGCCGTGTTGGTGGTCTCATCTTCAGCCGGGCCGATGTCCACCAGGCTCCTGGGGAAGAAGACGAGGGGTCATGATGACAGACAGTGTCCTAGGGGTTCGTGCAACACGATTAATAATAAATTATAATAATAATAATAATAATAATAATAATAATAATAATAATAATAATAATAATAATAATAATAATAATGTATACTTTATTAATCCCACTAGGTACAAAAAGTCAGATGAACTGAACAGGTCCCGGTGACCCGGAAGACAACACAAGGGATAAAGAAACCTTTTAGAAAATGGGTCAAATGAGACCTGACACCAACAGGAGGGTTCACCCATTTACCTTGTTGGCTCCATTTCCTCCATTTCTGCCTTTTTTACAACCCCTTAATGCTAATTGGAGGCTCATGAAGGATTCTGATGGACTGATATCAACCCACTGAGCCAACCCGGAAACGTTTTTGTCACTTTTTTCAAAGTTCTGTCATCGTTTTTTTTCTCCAAATGTTACATTCATTCATTTGATCACCAAAACTCAATGAAAGTTGTAAACTGATCAATTATTTTACTTGGGAAGAGCGTTGCATGGAACCATCAATCAACTTTTTTGACAATTTGGTTGAAAGAAAGCCAAATTTCTAATATAGTAACCTTTTAGAAAATGGGTCACATGTGATCCGAGGCCATCAGGGGGGTCAGTATTAGGGGACCACTAAGGTCTATATAAAGAGACTTCAGATACAGTATTAGGGGACCACTAAGGTCTATATAAAGAGACTTCAGATCCAGTATTAGGGACCACTAAGGTCTATATAAAGAGACTTCAGATACAGTATTAGGGACCACTAAGGTCTATATAAAGAGACTTCAGATACAGTATTAGGGACCACTAAGGTCTATATAAAGAGACTTCAGATAAAGTATTAGGGACCACTAAGGTCTATATAAAGAGACTTCAGATACAGTGTTAGGGACCACTAAGGTCTATATAAAGAGACTTCAGATACAGTATTAGGGACCACTAAGGTCTATATAAAGAGACTTCAGATACAGTATTAGGGACCACTAAGGTCTATATAAAGAGACTTCAGATACAGTATTAGGGACCACTAAGGTCTATATAAAGAGACTTCAGATACAGTATTAGGGACCACTAAGGTCTATATAAAGAGACTTCAGATACAGTATTAGGGACCACTAAGGTCTATATAAAGAGACTTCAGATACAGTATTAGGGACCACTAAGGTCTATATAAAGAGACTTCAGATACAGTATTAGGGGACCACTAAGGTCTATATAAAGAGACTTCAGATACAGTATTAGGGACCACTAAGGTCTATATAAAGAGACTTCAGATACAGTATTAGGGACCACTAAGGTCTATATAAAGAGACTTCAGATACAGTATTAGGGGACCACTAAGGTCTATATAAAGAGACTTCAGATACAGTATTAGGGACCACTAAGGTCTATATAAAAGAGACTTCAGATACAGTATTAGGGACCACTAAGGTCTATATAAAGAGACTTCAGATACAGTATTAGGGACCACTAAGGTCTATATAAAGAGACTTCAGATACAGTATTAGGGGACCACTAAGGTCTATATAAAGAGACTTCAGATACAGTATTAGGGACCACTAAGGTCTATATAAAGAGACTAGTGGAGCTTACTGATTGAGTTTTTTCTTTTCCTGTGTTACTTTATTTTCTTCAGGACTCCTATTGTTTCTGCTGTCTTCACTCTCCTCCTGCAGGCTCTGCAACCTAGACGGGGAGCAGTATAATATAACAATAATGCATGTTAGGGTTAAAATAATATAGTATAATATAATATGATATAATATAATATAATATAAGCAGCAGCATCTCGGAGGCTACTTCAGACGTTACAGAAGTCTCTCGTTAGCATCTTATATGCTACTTGTCGCAAAGTTTCGCATGTGCGACTCAAATCTGCGCTCTCCTCCCATTGGGCAGTGACAGGAAGCGTGGAAATGACGCTTGCCAGTGCACACATATGGTAACCAATCAGCTGCGAGAGACCTTTTAGTGGACAGAGAGCTGCAGTAGCTATGAGCAGCTAACTCAACATGTGAGATATCAGCTGATTGGTGGTTGTGTTTCCATGACGATAGACTTACTCTGGGTCGTCCTCGTCTTCCTCCTCCTGGATGTTGGACAGTCTGTTGTGAAGACAGGAGAGTCTCGGGTCAGCGTTTTGGACGTCTTTGTCTCTGTCTTTGTCTCTGTGTCTTTGTCTCTGTTTATCTTTGTAAATTATAGAGCGGTCTAGACCTGCTCTATCTGTAGATTATAGAGCGGTCTAGACCTGCTCTATCTGGTCTAGACCTACTCTATCTGTAGATTATAGAGCGGTCTAGACCTGCTCTACCTGTAAATTATAGAGCGGTCTAGACCTGCTCTATCTGGTCTAGACCTGCTCTATCTGTAAAGTGTCTCGAGATAACACTTGTTATGAATTGATACTATAAATGAAATTGAATTGAATATGTGACTCACTGCTCGCTGCAGTCTGGCAGCGTTTCCGTGACGATTTTAGCCAAATGCTGGACCTCCAGCTGTCGCGCTGCCTCCTCCGCTGCCTTCCTGGCCATCTCCTCCGCGTTGCGGGCCGCCTCGAGGTGGTCCTGCTGCAGTCTGCACAGCAGGGAAGAGCTACATGCAAAACTCCAGGAAAACACACTTTCAAATAAAGTCTACACTGTAAATAATGTGAAATCTCCACTTCAGATTGCACAGTAGCACTACTGTATATGATTTCTCTTATGTCCTAAAACCAGCCTCAGGAGACTCCACCAGCTGAGTCTCTATTGGCTGTTGAAACAGGAGACGTTGCCTACGTCCTAAAACCAGCCTCTGGAGACTCCACCAGCTGAGTCTCTATTGGCTGTTGAACAGGAGACGTCTCTCACGTCCTAAAACCAGCCTCTGGAGACTCCACCAGCTGAGTCTCTATTGGCTGTTGAACAGGAGACGTCTCTCACGTCCTAAAACCAGCCTCTGGAGACTCCACCAGCTGAGTCTCTATTGGCTGTTGAACAGGAGACGTCTCTCACGTCCTAAAACCAGCCTCAGGAGACTCCACCAGCTGACTTCTCTATTGGCTGTTGAACAGGAGACGTCTCTTACGTCCTAAAACCAGCCTCAGGAGACTCCACCAGCTGACTTCTCTATTGGCTGTTGAACATGAGACGTCTCTTACGTCCTAAAACCAGCCTCAGGAGACTCCACCAGCTGATTTCTCTATTGCCTGTTGAACAGGAGACGTCTCTTACGTCCTAAAACCAGCCTCTGAGACTCCACCAGCTGACTTCTCTATTGGCTGTTGAACAGGAGACATCTCTTAAATCTTAAAACCAGCCTCTGGAGACTCCACCAGCTGACTTCTCTATTGGCTGTTGAACAGGAGACGTCTCTTACGTCCTAAAACCAGCCTCTGGAGACTCCAACAGCTGACTTCTCTATTGGCTGTTGAACAGGAGACGTCTCTTATGTCCTAAAACCAGCCTCTGGAGACTCCACCCGCTGACTTCTCTATTGGCTGTAGAACAGGAGACGTCTCTTACGTCCTAAAACCAGCTTCTGGAGACTCCACCAGCAGTGACACCATCAGCTAGTCTGAGTCAAGCTGACATGGGATGGATCAGACCGCTGAAACCTTTCCTTAAAGTCCAAAAACGGTTTTGTCTTGTGTCAAATCTCTGGTCTGAACTGGGCTTAAATGTACTTGTGGAACAAAAAGAGGAAAACAGTAAATGAAGCAGGAAGAGTCATCACTGACCTTTCTTCCACATGAGCGGGAACCGATTCTCCAGCTTCCTTCTCGATGCTGTCCGTCCTAGGAGCACTTGGATCGATCCGGGTCTTTGTCTCTCCTCTCTGAAACCAACCACAGACATACATCTCACTCGGATCTTCTTCACATGAAGAAACAGCCGTGGTACTACAGGAAATACTCGGACTGGTCTGGTCTGGCCCAACGGCCATGTGTCTCTAATTTTGGTCACTTCACCTCGCACCTTTAGAGAGCCCGTATTATATTATTCTCATCTACAGGGTCATAACTGTATGTTGAGGTTGGACCAGAATAGGTTTCCATGGTTTAATTTTCAAAAAACATCATATTATACGCCATTTTGTCGCCATTTTGTCGCCTTTTCGCCCCTTTTCGTCCCTTTTCGTCTTTTGGAGATTCTGGTCCACTAGTGGCTGTTGGAGCAGTGTTTTCCATTGAAAACGAGCTAGCATGCTACGGTTAGCCACCTCATCTCTAGTGACGTAGAAAGCCGTGCAGATGTTGGACATCTCACCCGGAGACTGAAGACAGAGGACACTCAGAAACCGGATCAGAGTACACTCAGAAACCGGATCAGAGGACATTCAGGAACCGGATCAGAGGACATTCAGAAACCGGATCAGAGGACATTCAGAGGACATTCAGAAACCGGATCAGAGGACATTCAAAAACCGGATCAGAGGACATTCAGAAACCGGATCAGAGGACATTCAGAACCCGGATTAGAGGACATTCAGAAACCGGATCTCACTCAAAACACCATGGATGGGTTTTGTAAGCGTGTGGAAGCACCAGAGACACAAAACAACCCCCATATCCCAGAAAAAGTGATTTTTTTTTTAAATAATATGGGCACTTTAAGTTTTAAGTGTCCGTTGACTGGTAGACCAGGAAATCAGGATTTGCTCAGTTAACTTCTGACAAGCTTTAGTGAAATAATATTGCAGGTAATGCAATCATACTCACCAGAGTCTCGTTGTCCTGGGACTCCTCTCTCACCTCCTTCTGCGTGATGGCTTTGTCCTCGTCGTGTCCGACGTCCTCCAGCACCAGGGCCGTCTGATCCTGGACGATGCGGACTGAACGGCACACGGCGGAGAAAGCAGGGCTGAGAATTATCTGCACGTACTGTATGTGTGTTTGTACACAACAACATCCGGAGGTTATGAATTCATAATATATGCAGAACAACCAGGTTCCACAGCAGCTTCATCCCCCACGTCAGAAACTCACTACCCTCATCTCATCCTCCGGGGTCCCTGGGACCCGTCCTGGTCTCTAACACGTATCCCACTACCCTCATCTTGTCCTCCGTGGTCCCTGGGACCTGTCATGGACTCAAACACGTATCCCACTACCCTCATCTCGTCCTCCAGGGTCCAGGGACCCGTCCTGCACTCAAACGCGTATCCCAGTACCCTCATCTCGTCCTCCGGGGTCCAGGGACCCGTCCTGCACTCAAACGCGTATCCCACTACCCACATCTCATCCTCCGGGGTCCCTGGGACCCGTCCTGGACTCTAACATGTATCCCAGTACCCTCATCTCGTCCTCCGGGGTCCAGGGACCCGTCCTGCACTCAAACGCGTATCCCACTACCCACATCTCATCCTCCGGGGTCCCTGGGACCCGTCCTGGACTCTAACACGTATCCCACTACCCTCATCTTGTCCTCCGGGGTCCAGGGACCCGTCCTGCACTCAAACGCGTATCCCACTACCCTCATCTTGTCCTCCGGGGTCCCTGGGACCCGTCCTGCACTCAAACGCGTATCCCAGTACCCTCATCTCGTCTTCCGGGGTCCAGGGACCCGTCCTGCACTCAAACGCGTATCCCACTACCCACATCTCATCCTCCGGGGTCCAGGGACCCGTCCTGCTCTTGAACGCCTATCCCACTACCCTCAATATTTGAATATATACAAGTTGGGAATACAATAATGTGCAGCTGCTTAACTGGTACTGATGAATGTAGATGGAGCATTAGAGCAGGACTGTGGTGTCTCAGAGTCAAACTTTACTAGTGAAATGGGTCATTGTTATCACATTATTAATCAATTCATTTTGACCATATGGCGTTATGGTCATATGGTGATAAGCCGTTTAAACACCTGCACCGGTCCCAGCGGTACCCAGCCCTGGTCCCAGTGAGACCAGTGAGACAGCTTCCTGTCATTTTCATGTTCTCTCGTCTGTCCCGTGTGGTCAAGCAGACAGTAAGACAATTAAAAAAGAACTGCTTTCCAAGTGAATGCATTACCCTTCCCATGTTTGGACACATAAGTCTTGTCTGAGAGACTCATTGATTGGTTGATTGATGTCTTTTCAGGCGGACCAACAGAAACACTCACAGCTCTCATCTTATTCCATTTCCTTTATTTGCATCAACATACAGCGAAGTAGCGACGTCTGCAGTCAGTTAGCCGTCGTTATATCGTCAGCAAAGGCCTCTACAGCAAAGCAAGAGTCTGTCTGTCTGTCTGTCTCTCTGTCTCTCTTTCTGCCTGTCTCTCTTTCTGCCTGTCTGTCTGTCTGCTGCTGCCAGTGTCAGTGTGAGGGACTCTGTCCTGCTCATCCTCCTTTTATTTTAAGGGGCTCTTGCCGCCTCCCCCCCTGAAACAAAAGGAGAAGAGCAGCCCGGTTAGAGTACGCCTCAGCACTGACACCAACCCTGCCAATCAAAACCCAGTCTCTCGTTAGCATCTCGGAGGCTACTTCAGACGTTACAGAAGTCTCTCGTTAGCATCTCGGAGGCTACTTCGGACGTTACAGAAGTCTCTCGTTAGCATCTCGGAGGCTACTTCGGACGTTACAGAAGTCTCTCGTTAGCATCTCGGAGGCTACTTCGGACGCTACAGAAGTCTCTCATTAGCATCTCGGAGGCTACTTCGGACGTTACAGAAGTCTCTCGTTAGCATCTCGGAGGCTACTTCGACGCTTACAGAAGTCTCTCATTAGCATCTCGGAGGCTACTTCAGACGTTACAGAAGTCTCTCGTTAGCATCTCGGAGGCTACTTCAGACGCTACAGAAGTCTCTCGTTAGCATCTCGGAGGCTACTTCAGACGTTACAGAAGTCTCTCGTTAGCATCTCGGAGGCTACTTCAGACGTTACAGAAGTCTCTCGTTAGCATCTCGGAGGCTACTTCAGACGTTACAGAAGCCTCTCGTTAGCATCTCGGAGGCTACTTCAGACGCTACAGAAGTCTCTCGTTAGCATCTCGGAGGCTACTTCAGACGCTACAGAAGTCTCTCGTTAGCATCTCGGAGGCTACTTCAGACGTTACAGAAGCCTCTCGTTAGCATCTCCCTCCTCCCTCCCCTCTCTCTCTCTCTCTAAAATACCCCCCTTAGTCCCTAAAATACCCCATTATTCCCTAAAATACCCCGTCAGTCCCTAAATACCCAGGTGTCAGTGTGAGCTGTGGTTACTTACTGTTCTGCACCTCATCTCTGCCGGGCTCCTGCATGAGGACAACAAATATTATAAAGACATGTAAAAATACTATAAAGACATGTACAAATATTATAAAGACATATACAGCGATGTTCAGCTTTTCTTATTTAGATTCATACGTATCACAGATATCTCTATATCTGTCTCTCTATATCTGTCTCTCTATATCTCTATATCTGTCTCTCTATATCTCTATATCTGTCTCTCTATATCTCTATATCTGTCTCTCTATATCTGTCTCTCTATATCTCTATATCTGTCTCTCTATATCTCTATATCTGTCTCTCTATATCTCTATATCTGTCTCTCTATATCTATATCTCTATATCTGTCTCTCTGCATCTCTATATCTGTCTCTCTATATCTGTCTCTCTATATCTATATCTCTATATCTGTCTCTCTGCATCTCTATATCTGTCTCTCTATATCTGTCTCTCTATATCTCTATATCTCTATTTCTGTCTCTCTATATCTCTATATCTGTCTCTCTATATCTCTATATCTGTCTCTCTATATCTATATCTCTATATCTGTCTCTCTGCATCTCTATATCTGTCTCTCTATATCTGTCTCTCTATATCTCTATATCTCTATTTCTGTCTCTCTATATCTCTATATCTGTCTCTCTATATCTCTATATCTGTCTCTCTATATCTGTCTCTCTATATCTGTCTCTCTATATCTGTCTCTCTATATCTCTATATCTCTATATCTGTCTCTCTGCATCTCTATATCTGTCTCTCTATATCTGTCTCTCTACATCTCTATATCTGTCTCTCTATATCTATATCTCTATATCTGTCTCTCTGCATCTCTATATCTGTCTCTCTATATCTGTCTCTCTATATCTCTATATCTCTATTTCTGTCTCTCTATATCTCTATATCTGTCTCTCTATATCTCTATATCTGTCTCTCTATATCTCTATATCTGTCTCTCTATATCTGTCTCTCTATATCTGTCTCTCTATATCTCTATATCTCTATTTCTGTCTCTCTATATCTCTATATCTGTCTCTCTATATCTCTATATCTGTCTCTCTATATCTCTATATCTGTCTCTCTATATCTCTATATCTGTCTCTCTATATCTCTATATCTGTGTGTCTATATCTCTATATCTGTATATATTATTTATGTACGTATATGTGAGTAAATGATAAAGTCTGGTCTAGATCTAAATAATAGAGTGTGGTCTAGATCTAGATGGTAGAGTGTGGTCTAGATCTGGATGGTAGAGTGTAGTCTAGATCTAGATGGTAGAGTGTGGTCTAGATCTAAATAATAGAGTGTGGTCTAGATCTAGATGGTAGAGTGTGGTCTAGATCTAAATAATAGAGTGTGGTCTAGATCTAGATGGTAGACTGTGGTCTAGATCTGGATGGTAGAGTGTTGTCTAGATCTAAATGATGGAGTCTGGTCTAGACCTATAAAGGGTCCTGAGAGAACTGGTCTTGTGGGATTTGACCCTATAAATAGACTCACCTGTGTGTGTGCAGGCTGGGGCAACATGCGGCCGATCCATCCCATAATACTGTCAACACAACACCCAAAGGGTCAGATCACAACGTAGACCCTCAAACACACAATAACACCGGCATTACGCGGTCTAACATCATATAAATTTGGGGCATTTTACTATTTTCTGCCCATGGTCCCTGGGCAGGAAGATTATAGACATTAAATTAAAAGTATTTACAGTTCAACAGATACAAAACAGATGAAATCATAAAAGTCTACAGACACACCGTATAATTTAAGGTGAAATCTACAGGAAATTACTGCAACAATAGTCGAGTTACTGCGAGTCCTTTCTACAGGAAACGTAGCGTACTTCCATTCACAGTATTTCATGTATTCATTGTAAAATACACAATAATTAAACACTTTATTTTTATTTTTGTATGTGTGATATATGTGTGTATATATGTGTGTATATGTGTGTACATGTGTGCATAGTATATGTGTATATGTGTGATATGTGTGTATATGTAAGTATATGTGTGTATGTGTAATATATGTGTGTATATGTAAGTATATGTGTGTATATGTGTATATATGTGTATGTGTATATCTGTGTGATATATGTGTGTATATGTAAGTATATGTGTGTATATGTGTATATGTGTGATATATGTGTGTATATGTAAGTATATGTGTGTATATGTGTATGTGTGTGATATATGTGTGTATATGTGTGATATATGTGTGTATATGTAAGTATATGTGTGTATATGTGTATGTGTGTGATATATGTGTGTATATGTGTGATATATGTGTGTATATGTAAGTATATGTGTGTATATGTGTGATATATGTGTGTATATGTAAGTATATGTGTGTAAATGTGTGATATATGTGTGAATATGTAAGTATATGTGTGTATATGTGTATGTGTGTGATATATGTGTGTATATGTGTGATATATGTGTGTATATGTAAGTATATGTGCATGTGTGTGATATATGTGTGTATAAATGCAACAATTAACCACAGCATAAGATAAAAAAGTAAAATACAGTAGTTTACTATACTATTTACAGTACAATAGTGGCTATATTGTGTTTTTTTTACAGTAATACTTAGACTACTGTGATTTCAACTGTAATACTTAGACTACTGTGATGTTGTCATGGTGACCAGGTTGTAATGTACTTTACAGCGTTCTACTGTAAATCATATCCAGTAGTGTTACTGGGAAATCTAAAGTAATACCTGGAGATTTCACAGTATTTATGGTGTAGTATTCTCTCTATCTCTCCCCAGAAACACACAGTAATGTAGTACATCACTTTACTAGCCGGAGCCGGTCCGCTGAGGGCGTTTTCACACGTTTTTTTTTTTTTTAAATTCATGTTCAATAAATAATAAAATGATGAGATTTGACTCACTTGTCAGCGTCAGAAGAAGGTTTTGGGGCTGGAGCAGGTTTTGGGGCTGGAGCCACCGCTGATTAAGGAAACAGGAGATTCTCAGGTTATTCATATGAAATCTCTCACACCACAACATCACAGGAGCTAAGACACTGGGCCATTAGAATATTAGGATACTGGGCCATTGGGATATTGGGACACTGGGATACTGGGCTATTGGGACATTGGGCCATTGAGACATTGGGACATTGAGACATTGGGACATTGGGATATTGGGACATTGGGCCATTGGGATATTGGGATATTGGGCCTTTGAGACATTGGGACATTGGGATACTGGGACATTGGGACATTGGGACATTGGGACATTGGGACATTGGGATATTGGGACATTGGGACATTGGGACATTGGGACATTGGGATACTGGGACATTGGGATACTGGGCCATTGGGACATTAGGATACTGGGACATTGGGATATTGGGATGTTGGGCCTTTGAGACATTGGGACATTGGGATACTGGGACTCTGGGATACAGGGACATTGGGATACTGGGACATTGGGATATTGGGACATTGGGACATTGGGATAAACTCTTACAGATTTTGCGAGAACGCAACAACGTCCTTGAGTCAGTAGCTACGTCTCCATCCACGTGTCTGTCTATCAAATTATTTGAAGTTTGGTAAAAAAAACTCCTGTGAATGAATCTGGTGAAAGTTTGTCTTCATCCAACGGCTTTCAAGCCGATAAAAACCTGGTGATGACGTCACATGACGCTGTTTTAGGGTCACATGACGCTGTTTTAGGGTCAGACTGGTATATCGGATTGATTTGTTTCCATTCAATTTTGCACTGAATCACACAACAGACGTCTACCAACACATGATCAATATGGACAGGCTACATAGAGCTCATGTTCCAGCTGGTAGAGACGTATCGAGCTATAATAAGAATACAACGATGCTATCAACATGTTGCTATGACGATGCAGATGCAACGTGTCTTTTATTGCCCCCGGCCCCGCTGCGAGACTCTTTTTTTGAGACATGTCTCTCTGTCTGAGCGTCTTCCATTGTCTCTGCAGGACGTCCCACGGCTTGTCCTAACCTTTGTCGGCCATTTCCTTCACGAGTTCCTGATGAATTAAATCCAGAAAGTCTCTCGTCTCCTCGTCCGTCCACGTCCATCTGTCTTTGTTGCCCCCATGTGTGCAGACAGAGAGGAAACACTGGGGGACATGAACTACAACTTCTTCTTCTGCGTTTTGTGGCGGGTTGCAACCATAAAATGACCTAAAACTTAATCGCAACTCATTAATTATTCAGCAAATAATCCATCAGCGTTTATCACATAAGAAGAAAATCATCAAGAGAAAATCAGACGAGACGAACGTGTTTCCTTTGAGTCGAAATTCATGAAATTCCATCAAATTTTACAGTTTCCAAAAGGCATTTTTCATTCAATATCACTTAAATCAGATAAAAACAGAGCTGCTGTAGGAAACATATGTATCCATGTATGTATTTTGGGCTGTTTATCTTCCATAATTCATTTCCTTGTGACGTTGATGAGAGCGCCACTCGTTCAGGAATCAAACCGGCGGCACAGACAGAAGCTGGTGGAGCACTGCGATCACGGGTGTGTGTGTGTGTGTGTGTGTGTGTGTGTGTGTGTGTGTGTGTGTGTGTGTGTGTGTGTGTGTGTCATGTTGCATGAGGCTGATCTGAGACCTGCAGCTGCAGCAGGAGCTTCAGGCTTCTTGTTGATTTCTGTCTTTGAGCGAACGTGAGTCTCCGGCTGAGGAACCATGTTCTCCAGACCGTGTTTGATCCAGTCAATCACCCTGTCAGGCACACACACACACACACACACACACACACACACACACACACACACACACACACACACACACACACACACACACACACACGCATATATCATATTATAGCTCATGGACTTGGCTTATACTTTATTGACTAAATACATTCACATGCAAGCTGGCAAATTCTACATTTCTGTCTAATTTTTGGCACTTTGAGACCAAATCTGTTATTCCCTGTACAATAGAGAGATAGATAGATAGATAGACAGATAGATAGATAGATAGATAGACAGATAGACAGATAGACAGATAGACAGATAGATAGATAGATAGATAGATAGATAGATAGATAGATAGATAGATAGATAGATAGATAGATAGATAGATAGATAGATAGATAGATAGATAGATAGACAGACAGACAGACAGACAGACAGACAGACAGATAGATAGATAGATAGATAGATAGATAGATAGATAGATAGATAGATAGATAGATAGATAGATAGATAGATAGATAGATAGATAGATAGATAGATAGATAGATAGATAGATAGATAGATAGTCATCGTCAGCTCTTTCTAAAGACACCCTGTGGTTTGTTGTCTCCAGGTCACAATTATCAGATTAGATTACATTTAATCCACTCAGCGAGCTTGTTGTTGAACTGCTTCCTGCTCAGCAGCTGAAGTCTCTTTTATAGACCTTAGTGGTCCCCTAATACTGTATCTGAAGTCTCTTTATATAGACCTTAGTGGTCCCTAATACTGGATCTGAAGTCTCTTTATATAGACCTTAGTGGTCCCTAATACTGTATCTGAAGTCTCTTTTATAGACCTTAGTGGTCCCCTAATACTGTATCTGAAGTCTCTTTTATAGACCTTAGTGGTCCCCTAATACTGTATCTGAAGTCTCTTTATATAGACCTTAGTGGTCCCTAATACTGTATCTGAAGTCTCTTTATATAGACCTTAGTGGTCCCTAATACTGTATCTGAAGTCTCTTTATATAGACCTTAGTGGTCCCTAATACTGTATCTGAAGTCTCTTTATATAGACCTTAGTGGTCCCTAATACTGTATCTGAAGTCTCTTTTATATAGACCTTAGTGGTCCCTAATACTGTATCTGAAGTCTCTTTATATAGACCTTAGTGGTCCCCTAATACTGTATCTGAAGTCTCTTTTATATAGACCTTAGTGGTCCCTAATACTGTATCTGAAGTCTCTTTATATAGACCTTAGTGGTCCCTAATACTGTATCTGAAGTCTCTTTATATAGACCTTAGTGGTCCCTAATACTGTATCTGAAGTCTCTTTATATAGACCTTAGTGGTCCCTAATACTGTATCTGAGTCTCTTTATAGAGACCTTAGTGGTCCCTAATACTGTATCTGAAGTGTCTTTATAGAGACCTCCATAGACATTCAACACACCTGGGCGGCAGTGGTCTGTTGTCGGTTGGATCCTCTTGATCTGATTCAACCTCCACCACGGTGATCTGAGGCTCTGCAGCTGAAAGAAGAGAATATATATATATATATATATATATATATATATATATATATATATATATATATATATAGTTTATATTATAGATTATTATCTCTTTATCCTAACCCCCCCCCGGTGTCCTCGAGGTCATATCTGATCCATTTTAAAAAGTCTCTAATCAGAAATCTGGGTTTCTTTCACCAAATAGTAAAATAACATTGTGGATGTTTCCATCCGACGCTCCTCACACGTTACAGAACTGGTCTCTGGTCTCTGGTCTCAGTGGATCTGGGGTTTTATTTCATTTAGAGCATTTCAACAAAATAAAAGATCTAAGAAGACTGAAAAAGTGAGAGAAATGTAGGAAGAAACTACAAAAATGTCCCAATAAACACAGAAATAATCGACAAAGACGTCGTAAAAAGTGAGAAAGAACTTCGGGAAAAGTTAGAAAACGTCAAAAACAGACAACAAATGTCGGAGAAAGGTTTATGGACTTCAACCCCCATTATCTCTTGAGTGTAAAAAAAGGTCGTATGAAGGACATTCAGACGTCTTCTTACCTTTCGCAGCTGGTTGATGCACCTGAGGAGAAACAGAAACACCAGGTTAGGGGGGGGGGTGTTATTAATCCATCATGTGCATCATGGGAAATGTAGGATGTAGAACTTATATATGAAAATAAATGGCTGGACACAATTTTTGATTAACTCTGAAAGCTCAGGAAAAAAAAAAAGAAAGCAAAATATTTTGCAGGTAATGTCCCAAATTCCCCTTTAACGTGTCAGACAGTCATCTATCCAGCGAATAATCACGGTTATCTCAGACTTTTTGGGGGATTATTCAAGACTTTTCTGGGTTAATCTGGATTTTTCAAATTTTCAAATTATTATTATTTTACTTTTTTTCTTTAAA
>JABXJD010000585.1:242500-264025 GCA_013375575.1 Percina caprodes
CATATCACACATATACACACATACACACACACACGTATATCACACGTATACACACATGTACACACATATACACACATATACACACATACACACACACATATACACACATGTACACACATATACACACATATACACACATACACACATATACACACATACACACATATACACGCATATACACACATATACACACACACATATACACACATGTACACACATATATCACACATATACACACATGTACACACATATACACACATATACACACATGTACACACATATATGCAGTGACCATGATGGGATGAGCTACCATCGTTGACTGGGTGTAGTGATGGTGGTGCAGGGGTTGAACAGGGCAGTTAACCAGCTGATAACCAGACCAGCGGGGTATTTACCGTGTTGTTGCCTCTCAGCTGTGAACAGGCCTGGATTAGTATTCCAATCCTATAACTCGAGTCCATTAGAGTAAATTGGTTGTATTCTGAATACAGTTACTGTCTTTAAAAATAGAGCCGGTCTTATCCAAGTAGGCCATGTTCCCCTTCTGTCCGTCTGCAGGATCAACCCTGGAGTTGTCCTCCGGGTCCAAGACAGACTACATTTGGACATTTTTGTCCCTTTTTCAGACGTTTCTTTAGTCTCCACTACCACCATCTTACTAGTTTTATACTTTTAGGAATTCATGGTCAATAACCCTCATTTATATAGAATTATACCAACTTACCATGGTCATTTCTGGGAGTGATTTTTATTTTTATGCGTGTATGTGTGTGTGTATATGTGTGTATATGTGTGTATATGTGTATATGTGTGTATATGTGTGTATATGTGTATATGTGTGTATATGTGTATATGTGTGTATATGTGTGTATATGTGTGTATATGTGTGTATGTGTGTATATGTGTGTATATATGTGTGTATGTGTGTATATATGTGTGTATATGTGTGTATATATGTGTGTATATGTGTATATGTGTGTATATGTGTGTATATGTGTGTATATGTGTGTATGTGTGTATATGTGTGTATATGTGTGTATGTGTGTATATATGTGTGTATATATGTGTGTATGTGTGTATATATGTGTGTATATGTGTATATGTGTGTATATGTGTGTATATGTGTATATGTGTGTATATGTGTGTATATGTGTGTATATGTGTATATGTGTGTATATGTGTGTATATGTGTATATGTGTGTATATGTGTGTATATGTGTATATGTGTGTATATGTGTGTATATGTGTGTATATGTGTGTATGTGTGTATATGTGTGTATATATGTGTATGTGTGTATATATGTGTGTATGTGTATATGTGTGTATGTGTGTATATATGTGTGTATGTGTGTATGTGTATATGTATGTATGTGTGTATATATGTGTGTATGTGTATATGTGTGTATATATGTGTGTGTATATGTGTGATATATGTGTGTATGTGTGTATGTGTATATATATATGTGTATATGTGTGTATATATGTGTGTATATATGTGTGTATGTGTATATGTGTGATATATGTGTGTATATGTGTGATATATGTGTGTATATGTGTGTATGTGTGTAATATATGTGTGTATGTGTGTGTATGTGTGTATATGTGTGACATATGTGTGTATGTGTATATATGTGTGTATATGTGTGTATATGTGTGTATGTGTGTGTATGTGTGTATGTGTATATGTGTGTATGTGTGTATATATGTGTGTATGTGTATATGTATGTATGTGTGTATATATGTGTATATATGTGTGTATATGTGTGATATATGTGTGTATGTGTGTGTGTATATTTGATATATGTGTATATATGCGTGTATATATGTGTGTATGTGTATATGTATGTATGTGTGTATATATGTGTATATATGTGTGTATATATGTGTGTATATATGTGTGTATATGTGTGTATGTGTGTGTATGTGTGTATGTGTATATGTGTGTATGTGTGTATATGTACAATATGAGTTCCTGTAGTTTCCACCACCATCTTACTAGTTTTATACTTTTTGGAATTCATGGTCAATAACCCTCATTTATATAGAATTATACCTGATATTAACCCTCATTTATATAGAATTATACCTAATATTAACCCTCATTTATATAGAATTATACCTAATATTAACCCTCATTTATATAGAATTATACCTGATATTAACCCTCATTTATATAGAATTATACCTAATATTAACCCTCATTTATATAAATTATACCTGATATTAACCCTCATTTATATAGAATTATACCTGATATTAACCCTCATTTATATAGAATCATACCAACTTATCATGGTCATTTCTGGGAGTGATTTTTATTTTTATGCGTGTATGTGTGTGTGTATATGTGTGTATATGTGTGTATATGTGTATATGTGTGTATATGTGTGTATATGTGTATATGTGTGTATATGTGTGTATATGTGTGTATATGTGTGTATATGTGTATATGTGTGTATATGTGTGTATATATGTGTGTATGTGTATATATGTGTGTATGTGTATATGTGTGTATGTGTGTATATATGTGTGTATGTGTGTATGTGTATATGTATGTAAGTGTGTATATATGTGTGTATGTGTATATGTGTGTATATATGTGTGTGTATATGTGTGATATATGTGTGTATGTGTGTATGTGTATATATATATGTGTATATGTGTGTATATATGTGTGTATATATGTGTGTATGTGTATATGTGTGATATATGTGTGTATATGTGTGATATATGTGTGTATATGTGTGTATGTGTGTGATATATGTGTGTATGTGTGTGTATGTGTGTATATGTGTGACATATGTGTGTATGTGTATATATGTGTGTATATGTGTGTATGTGTGTGTATGTGTGTATGTGTATATGTGTGTATGTGTGTATATATGTGTGTATGTGTATATGTATGTATGTGTGTATATATGTGTATATATGTGTGTATATGTGTGATATATGTGTGTATGTGTGTGTGTATATTTGATATATGTGTATATATGCGTGTATATATGTGTGTATGTGTATATGTATGTATTTGTGTATACATGTGTATATATGTGTGTATATATGTGTGTATATGTGTGTATATGTGTGTATATGTGTGTATATGTGTGTATGTGTGTGTATGTGTGTATGTGTATATGTGTGTATGTGTGTATATGTACAATATGAGTTCCTGTAGTTTCCACCACCATCTTACTAGTTTTATACTTTTTGGAATTCATGGTCAATAACCCTCATTTATATAGAATTATACCTGATATTAACCCTCATTTATATAGAATTATACCTGATATTAACCCTCATTTATATAGAATTATACCTAATATTAACCCTCATTTATATAGAATTATACCTAATATTAACCCTCATTTATATAGAATTATACCTGATATTAACCCTCATTTATATAGAATTATACCTGATATTAACCCTCATTTATATAGAATTATACCTAATATTAACCCTCATTTATATAAATTATACCTGATATTAACCCTCATTTATATAGAATTATACCTGATATTAACCCTCATTTATATAGAATTATACCTAATATTAACCCTCATTTATATAGAATTATACCTAATATTAACCCTCATTTATATAAATTATACCTGATATTAACCCTCATTTATATAGAATTATACCTGATATTAACCCTCATTTATATAGAATTATACCTGATATTAACCCTCATTTATATAGAATTATACCTAATATTAACCCTCATTTATATAGAATTATACCTAATATTAACCCTCATTTATATAGAATTATACCTGATATTAACCCTCATTTATATAAAATTATACCTGATATTAACCCTCATTTATATAGAATTATACCTAATATTAACCCTCATTTATATAGAATTATACCTAATATTAACCCTCATTTATATAGAATTATACCTGATATTAACCCTCATTTATATAGAATTATACCTGATATTAACCCTCATTTATATAGAATTATACCTAATATTAACCCTCATTTATATAGAATTATACCTAATATTAACCCTCATTTATATAGAATTATACCTGATATTAACCCTCATTTATATAGAATTATACCTGATATTAACCCTCATTTATATAAAATTATACCTGATATTAACCCTCATTTATATAGAATTATACCTAATATTAACCCTCATTTATATAGAATTATACCTGATATTAACCCTCATTTATATAGAATTATACCTAATATTAACCCTCATTTATATAGAATTATACCTAATATTAACCCTCATTTATATAGAATTATACCTGATATTAGAGCTAAAAAGCAGAAATTATGAATTATTGTGGCTAATAGTTAAGATCAGAGGAATGAAAGAGCGTTGGAAGGATCCATTTTATGGTAATTTGGTTAAAAAGAAACTCAGATTTCAGATATAGACATTTATTAAAGGTCACCAGGAGGGTTAAGGGTCACCAGGAGGTTAATAGTAACATCTGCAGGTCTGATATGAACCTTCACACCTGAGTCCCTTCAGGATTCTAATGAACACCTGAAACCTTTTTACACAAGTTCATCAGTCCGTCCTGAATGTCTCTGTGTCCCTGTGTCCCTGTGTCCCCGTGTCCCCGTGTCCCAGTGTCCCCGTGTCTCTGTGTCTCTGTGTCCCAGTGTCCCTGTGTCTCTGTGTCCCAGTGTCTCCGTGTCCCCATGTATGTGTGTCCCAGTGACCCCGTGTCTATGTGTCCCTGTGTCTATGTGTCCCAGTGTCCCTGTGTCTATGCTTCCCAGTGTCTCTGTGTCCCAGTGTCTCCGTGTCTCCGTGTCTCTGTGTCTCTGTGTCTCTGTGTCTCTGTGTCTCTGTGTCCCAATGTCCCTGTGTCTATGTGTCCCAGTGTCCCCGTGTCTGTGTCCCAGTGTCTATGTGTCCCAGTGTCTCTGTGTCCCAGTGTCCCAGTGTCTATGTGTCCCCGTGTAGGCCTCGACGCAATGGCGGGAACAAACATCGGAAACAACAAATCCAGAAAAAAAGACGTCGGAAAAAAAAAAAACTTAAAAAAAAAAATACAAAAAAACATATACACACAAATACACACAAATACACACAAATACACACATATACACACACATACACACACATACACACATATACACTCATATACACACATATACACACATATACACACAAATACACACAAATACACACATATACACACACATACACACATATACACACATATACACACCTATACACACACATACACACATACACACAAATACACACATATACACACAAATATACACACATATACACACACACACACACACACACACACACACATCACACATACACACATATACACACACACACACACACAGACACACACACACACACATCACACATACACACATATACACACACACACACACACACACACACACACACATATACACACATACACACACACACGACCAGCTGGGAGAGAAAGTAGTATAAAATATATATACATGATATAGTAAATAAAGCAAAGTACTCGTTGTCTTACCTGAGTAGTTCAGCTGCATCGCACAGAGCTGCAGACACGACGCTGGACCGACCTGCAGGATCTGGAAGGGATCTGGGAGGGATCTGGATTACGGAGGACTCTAACAGGATTACTGAGAAAGTGAAGGACAGCGGAGACGGACGGGGCTCGATTAGACTCCCCAAACCTGAACCGTTAGGGAGCGCACAGCTGGACGGGTCCGAGGGTTTTACCCTACGGGGGTCTTCGGGTCGACTTTGACCCCCTTTTTCAAAGAGTTTCTGTATCAGAACTATGACAAAAGAACGCTGAAAAAAGTGACAAATGTTGAAGAAAAACTACAAAAATGCAGGAAAAAATAAAAAGAACTTTATTTATTTTTTAAATGCTGAAAAAGGGACCAAAAAAAATGGAAAAATCGAGAAAACTGTTTAAAAAAATTGACTAAAACATTAAAAAAAAGTGAAAAATTAAAATAAAATACAAAAATGCAGGAACATTATTTTAAAAATGTACTTTATATCAAACGCTGAAAAAGTGAACAAAAAAATTGGGAAAAAACGAGAAAACAATTGTTTCGTAAATTTACTAAAACAAAAAAAACGTCAAAAAAGAGACAAAAAAACTTTTATGAAATTGACAAGAACATCGAGAAAATTACAAAAACGCAGAACTGAACTGAAAAAAGTGACGAATGTTGAAGAAAACTTAAAAAATGCAGAGAAAATATAAAAAAAAACATTGTTTTTAAGCGCTAAAACTTGAAAAATGTAAAAATAAAAAAAGAAATTGGAAAAAGAAACAAAACAATTATTAAAAAATTGACAAAAAAAAAAAAGGTAAAAAAAGTGACAAATGTAAAACACAATTGGGGAAAAAAACGGAAATATCAAAATGCGCCGAAAAACTCAACAAACGTTGAAAAAGTGACAAAACTATTGTTAAAAGATTGACTAACAACATGAAGGTATCTAGGCAACGGCTGCAGCATGTTGAGGGACGGGCCTGTAGAGTCTGACTGTGAGGGACGGGCCTGTAGAGTCTGACTGTGAGGGACAGGCCTGTAGTGTCTGACTGTGAGGGACAGGCCTGTAGTGTCTGTCTGTGAGGGACGGGCCTGTAGTGTCTGACTGTGAGGGACAGGCCTGTAGAGTCTGTCTGTGAGGGACGGGCCTGTAGAGTCTGACTGTGAGGGACAGGCCTGTAGAGTCTGTCTGTGAGGGACGGGCCTGTAGTGTCTGTCTGTGAGAGACGGGCCTGTAGTGTCTGTCTGTGAGGGACAGGCCTGTAGAGTCTGACTGTGAGGGACGGGCCTGTAGAGTCTGACTGTGAGGGACAGGCCTGTAGAGTCTGACTGTGAGGGACGGGCCTGTAGAGTCTGTCTGTGAGGGACGGGCCTGTAGTGTCTGTCTGTGAGGGACAGGCCTGTAGAGTCTGACTGTGAGGGACAGGCCTGTAGAGTCTGTCTGTGAGGGACGGGCCTGTAGTGTCTGTCTGTGAGAGACGGGCCTGTAGTGTCTGTCTGTGAGGGACAGGCCTGTAGAGTCTGACTGTGAGGGACAGGCCTGTAGAGTCTGTCTGTGAGGGACGGGCCTGTAGTGTCTGACTGTGAGGGACGGGCCTGTAGAGTCTGACTGTGAGGGACAGGCCTGTAGAGTCTGACTGTGAGGGACGGGCCTGTAGTGTCTGACTGTGAGGGACGGGCCTGTAGTGTCTGACTGTGAGGGACAGGCCTGTAGAGTCCTACTGTGAGGGACAGGCCTGTAGTGTCTGACTGTGAGGGACAGGCCTGTAGAGTCTGACTGTGAGGGACGGGCCTGTAGTGTCTGACTGTGAGGGACAGGCCTGTAGAGTCTGACTGTGAGGGACAGGCCTGTAGTGTCTGACTGTGAGGGACAGGCCTGTAGAGTCTGACTGTGAGGGACAGGCCTGTAGAGTCTGACTGTGAGGGACAGGTCTGTAGAGTCTGACTGTGAGGGACAGGCCTGTAAAGTCTGACTGTGAGGGACGGGCCTGTAGAGTCATGAATGTTTTAAAACACTGTACAGTCTGCTTGCTGTGTGTGTGTGTGTGTGTGTGTGTGTGTGTGTGTGTGTGTGTGTGTGTGTGTGTGTGTGTGTTAAAGCTGTTAATGTGACCCTGAGCAGGATTAGCTGCTAACGAGGTTAAGATCCGCGTCAGCGAAACAGAGGATTGGACCTCAGATGCTCCAGCTACCTGATCACCTGGTCACCTGGTCACCTGGTCACCATATCAGCTGGTCACCTGATCACCTGGTCACCTGATCACCTGATCACCTGGTCACCTGATCACCTGATCACCTGATCACCTGATCATCTGGTCACCTGGTCAGCTGGTCACCTGGTCACCTGGTCAGCTGGTCACCTGGTCACCTGGTCAGCTGGTCACCTGATCACCTGATCACCTGGTCACCTGGTCACCTGGTCACCTGGTCAGCTGGTCACCTGGTCAGCTGGTCACCTGATCACCTGATCACCTGGTCACCTGGTCACAGACCCGGGACAGACAGGGGGACAAACATACTTATAATAAATTACATATTATATTTATAATCTATTACAAAGGGGACAGACAGGGGGACACGCCGGGGGACAGAGAGGGGGACAGAGAGGGGGACACGCCGGGGGACAGAGATGGGGACACGCCGGGGGACAGAGAGGGGGACAGAGAGGGGGACACGCCGGGGGACAGAGATGGGGACAGACCGGTTAACCATTTCTCCACAGGAGGGCAGTGTGAGCTCATGTTTCCTCTCAGGTTAGATTAGATTCAGCTTTATATATGTGTGTGTGTGTGTGTGTGTGTGTGTGTGTGTGTGTGTGTGTGTGTGTGTATATACAGTATATGCATATAAATATACACAGATAGACAGAAAGAAAGAAAAAGAGTTAGGCAAGGGAAGACAAAGATTTGAAAGAAAGACAAAGAGAAAGAAAGAAAGAAAGAAAGAAAGAAAGAAAGAAAGAAAGAAAGAAAGAAAGAAAGAAAGAAAGAAAGAAAGAAAGAAAGAAAGAAAGAAAGAAAGTCACCTTTTCTGGCATCCCTACCTGCCAGGGGGGTACCATGATGAAGAAGGGGAGAGGCCCCTGCACTCCGGCTGAGCTGACCTCTGGTGAGGGACTCCGGCTGAGCTGACCTCTGGTGGGGGACTCCGGCTGAGCTGACCTCTGGTGAGGGACTCCGGCTGAGCTGACCTCTGGTGGGGGACTCCGGCTGAGCTGACCTCCGGTGGGGGACTCTGGCTGAGCTGACCTCCGGTGGGGGACTCCGGCTGAGCTGACCTCCGGTGGGGGACTCCGGCTGAGCTGACCTCCGGTGGGGGACTGCGTTCACGCTCTCCCCTGATTCTCTTTCTTGGCGGTGGCAGTATCTCAGTCTGTAGGGAGTTGGGTTGGGAACCGGAGGGTCGTCGGTTCAAGTCCCCGTTCGGACCAAAGTAAGGTGGTGGACTGGTATCTGGAGAGGTGCCATTTCACCTCCTGGGCACTGCCAAGGTGCTTTACAGCAAGACACCGAACTCCATATTGCTCGGGGCGCCTTTCCATGGGCAGCCCCCCCCCCACTCTGACATCTCTCCATTAGCATGTAGAGGACCTGAGCATGTGTGTGTAGTTCAGGCCTGTGTGTAATAACAATAGAGTGTAAGTTGTAATTTCCCCTTGTGGAATTAATAAAGTATACATTATTATTATTATTATTATTATTATTATTATTATTATTATTATTATTATTATTATTATTATTATTCTCTGCTAAATTTAACTGCATGATCAATATGGGACAACCTGGGATGGTGGGGTGAAGTGAGGCAGGTGCAGGTGCACAGGGGTTTGTTTATATTCAGTTCAAAGAAAAAAAATTCCCAGAAATACAAAAACTCCAAAAAGTCCACAAATCCAAAAACCAGGTCCCAGGGGGTTGATAATGCAGACAGGGTGACAACAGAACGAAAAACTCACGAGGAATATCAGGAACACCGATGGGAACATGCTGAACAGACAGACTGACAAACAAGAAGGATCTGACAAAAGACAAGGGAAGCACAGGCATTAAATACACCAGGTAACGAGGTAACGAGGTAACGAGGTAACGAGAGGCAGGTGACAAGAGGGCAGGAAAGCAGGTGGAAAACATCAGGTAATCACAAGGGTGGGAAAACACAGGAAGTAGAACTAAAGACAGGACCAGACAAAAACCAGACTTCAAAATAAAACAGGAAACAGAAAATACAGACACTTGGGGGAACACAAGACAGGACCAACAACACCAGACCGGGACAACAACACAAGACCAGAGAGAAACAAGACACAAACACCAGACCAGGGAGGGAAAACAAAAAAACAAAACCACAAAAGGGTGGACAAGGACGGCTACCAGACATCCAACAAAAAACAACCCAGAAGGGCGGAACAAAACTGGGACGAGGACACAGGGAACTGGGAAGAAACAAGAGACGGAACAAGAGACGGACTGGAGAGGAAGGAACAAGAGCGAGAACAAGAGGGCGAACGAAGGGGGAAAGTGAAAGAGGAGACGAGGGGGAGATTGAGGAAACCAACGAGGGGGTGCACGAGGGAGCCCACGAGAGGACTGTTCCACGCCGACTCCCAGGAAGGACCGGTCCGCGCCTGGTCCAGGGAACTGGTCCGCGCTCCTGCGGGGGACAGCTGGATATCAGTTCAGGCTCACTGGACGGCTCAGGTTCTGGCATGGAGAGCCGAGGATGGTGCCAGGAGCCTCACGCCCTCCTCGTCCATGGCCGCCACGGTTCCCTGGAAAGATGGCCCAGTGGGTACACTCCAAGGACTGTCCTTTCGCTTCGTCCCTCCGATTAAGCCACCCATGAAATTGCTCAAACAGGGAACTGCACGTCCTAGACTTGTCTCCGAGTGGAGCCGTGGCATGGCGGGGAGAAGCCAGGGAAGGGATTGGCTGAGCAAAGAACACTGCTCCAACAGCCACATGATCAATATGGGACAGTTGTAATGGTGCTTATGTGCCACCTGATAGCGACATATCAAGAAATAATAATAACAATGCTATGCATGTGCGTGTGAGTGTGTGTGTGTGTTTCTGTGTGTGTGTGTGTGTGTGTGTGTTTCTGTGTGTGTGTGTGTGTGTGTGTGTGTGTGTCCTGTAATCTCTGGTTTTCTACCGAGCTGCTATGATTTGCTGTTACAAGCTGTGTAGAAACAGACCAGAGGGTCTTATTTGCCATAAATAAAGATAGTTTGATACGGTGTTTTTATTTCTAGATACTTGACCAGATTATCAGCTTAAACTGAACTACACCCATCACTTCCTGTAGCTCCATCATGTTAATGTTCAACCATCCTGTTGTTAGCATTTCACCTGGTGACAGGTGGGTCCAAAGGACAGCAGACAGACCCAGCTGAACGGAGCGGAGACGCCATTACAGGGTGTGAGACCTGCTAGGAAACCCTCCAGTCAGGAGAAGGGACAGGAACTCGGTGAGTCTTGTTGTTGAGAGACATTTAGACACAAAGATGGCTGAGAAAACTGCTCTTGTTGAAAGTTTCCTGAGCTGCCATGTGTGTTCAGAGACTTTCAGTGATCCTGTGTCTCTGAGCTGCAACCACAGCTTCTGTTCAAGCTGCCTGCACACGTTCTGGGAACAAGCTGGCAACAACAACTGTCCCATTTGTAAAAGAAAATCCTCTAAAGATCATCCTTGGGTGAACTTTGCACTGAAAGAACTGGCTGACAAGTTTGCTGGGAGACAGAAATCTGGATCATCTGAGACAGAAAAAGGACAGAAGAAGGTGGAGGTGGTGTGTAGTCTACACCAAGAAGAGCCTAAGCTGTTCTGTAAGGATGAAGAGACAGCTGTGTGTCCCGTCTGTGAGTTCTCTCTCCACCACGGTCACACGGTGGTTCCTGTAGAACAAGCAGCCAGAGACCTGAAGGAGCAGCTGAGATCTGACTTACAGTCTCTGCAGGACAAGAGGGACAGACACAGACGGGTGGAGGAAACATACCATGAAATAAGTCAACTCTCCAAGAAGCAGCTGCTGTCCACAGAGACGCAGATCAGAGCCGAGTTCAACAAGCTGCACCAGTTCCTGAAGGAGGAAGAGGAGTCCAGACTGGCAGCTCTGAGGAAGGAGGAGCATCAGAGGGGGCAGGCTGTCCACAGAGAGATGAAGAGGATTCAGGAGCAGATGTCCTCTCTGTCAGACAGCATCTCTGCTGTGGAAGCAGACCTGCAGAAAGCCAGCGTGCCGTTCCTCAGCAGTTATAAAGCCTCTCGGAGCAGAGCCAGAGTCCAGAGCTCGCTGGCAGACCCACAGCTGATCTCAGGAGCGCTGACAGATGTGGCCAAACATCTGGGCAACCTGGCCTTCAGAGTCTGGGAGAAGATGAGGGACAAGGTCCACTTCAGTCCCGTCATTCTGGACCCAAACACTGCAGCCCGCTGTCTCTATCTGTCTGATGATCTGACCGGTGTGAGACATGGAGACACAAAGCAGCTTCCAGACAATCCAGAGAGACACAGCAGGTATCCAGATGTTCTGGGCTCTGAGGGTTTCAGCTCAGGGACACACAGCTGGGACGTGGAGGTGGGACATCATCCTGACTGGAATGTGGGTTTAGCCAAAGAGTCAGTTGACAGGAAGGGAGAAGCATCTGTTTCACCAAAATATGGAATCTGGGGTTTATTATATCGCAGTGGAAAATACAGTGTTGGATCTGGTAAGAGGGTCACAGTGAAGAAGAGTCTCCAGAGGATCAGAGTCCAGCTGGACTATGAGGGGGGGGACGTGTCCTTCTACAACTCTGAAGACAACACTCACATCTACACTTACAGAGACACTTTCACTGAGAAAGTCTTCCCTTATTTCGGCATCGGACCGGCTGGTTATGATAAAACTGTAGAAATCAAAATCTGTCCTGCTGAGATTTCTCTGTGAGGTCAGAGAAGAAGGGAGAGAGGAGAGAAGGAGAGAGGAGAGAAGGAGAGAGGAGAAAAGGGGGAGAGAGGAGAGAACGAATGAATATATATATATATATATATATATATATATATATATATATATATATATATATATATATATATATATATATATATATATGTATATATTGAGTAGCCTATAATTCATTTATCACATTGCTATTGTTTCCTGTAGAGATGTTACACTGCATTGCGTCTCTTTGTCCCTCCCATGTTGCCGTAGCTTCCTGCCCCCCCATAACGTCGTCATGTGTAAAATGCCGCTGCGTTATTTTATTGTTTTCTATGAAGATTGCGTTGTGATCCTTCAACATTTATTATCCATTTAATACCATGTTAGCTGTTCTAATGTAACTTGTAATGACGCTTGCTGTATAATATAAATAACAGAGGAACATTATGAGTGTGTGAATGCTGTGGTGTGATGGTGCAGATGGTGTTACCATGGAAACACACCACTGGTGTGATGGTGCAGATGGTGTTACCCTGGAAACACACCACTGGTGTGATGTTGAGGTGCAGATGGTGTTACCCTGGAAACGTTGTTGTTGTCTTCTGCAGAAAAATAAATTCAAGAAAAACGTTGACTGACACATACACACACACACAGAGACACACACACACACACACACATATACACACACACACAGACACACTCACAGAGACACATTTACACACACACACAGACAAACACACACATATACACACACACACACACACACACACACAGACACACTCACACACACAGACACACTCACAAAGACACATTTACACACACACAGAGACAAACACACACATATACACACACACACACACACACACACACACACAGACACACTCACACACACAGACACACTCACAAAGACACATTTACACACACACACACACAGAGACACACACACACACACGTTAATTACGTTGAGTTGGTGCAACATGTTCTTCATCTTTGAGTAATTTGACCTAATATCTTTTGATTAATATGAACTATTTTGTGTATAATTAAGCAGAACTTAAAAACACAACTTAAGTACAAGTTAAAATAATTAAGTAATGACATGCTAAGAATGACAAAGTCCTGATATTTCTATTGATTCAAATAAGGAAGATTTAAAAATTAAATTAATTTATATAGCACTGCTAAAATACAATAAAATATATCAAAGTGCCAAATAAGAAAACAACAAATTATTGTCTATTAAAAGAATTTAATTGGGGAAAATGGTCAGAATGCATTAGTCCTGATGGAAGACAACATGTATTTATTGTATTTATTGTTGTATTGTTATTGTATATAATATATATAGTATAATGTAACAGTCTTACGTTATTACTCACAGTTGTCTCATTTTACTGAGCAGCTGCAGGGATCATTTTCTGTGTGTGTCTGTATGTGTGTGTGTGTGTGTGTGTGTGTGTGTGTGTGTGTATGTGTGTGTGTGTGTGTGTGTGTCTGTTTGTGTGTGTGTGTGTCTGTGTGTTTCTGTGTGTGTGTGTGTGTGTGTGTGTGTGTGTGTGTGTGTGTGTGTGTGTCTGTTTGTGTGTGTGTGTGTCTGAGTGTTCATGTGTGTCTGCGTGTGTGTGTGTTTCTGTGTGTGTGTGTGTGTGTGTGTCTGTGTGTGTTTCTGTGAGTGTGTGTGTGTGTATGTGTGTGTCTGCGTGTGTGTGTGTCTGTGTGTTTCTGTGAGTATGTGTGTGTGTGTGTATGTGTGTGTGTTTCTGTGAGTATGTGTGTGTGTGTGTATGTGTGTTTCTGTGTGTGTGTGTGTGTGTGTGTGTGTGTGTGTGTGTGTGTGTGTGTGTGTGTGTGTGTGTGTCTGAGTGTTCATGTGTGTCTGCGTGTGTGTGTGTTTCTGTGTGTGTGTGTGTGTGTGTGTCTGTGTGTGTTTCTGTGAGTGTGTGTGTGTGTATGTGTGTGTCTGCGTGTGTGTGTGTCTGTGTGTGTGTTTCTGTGAGTATGTGTGTGTGTGTGTGTATGTGTGTGTGTTTCTGTGAGTATGTGTGTGTGTGTGTATGTGTGTTTCTGTGTGTGTGTGTGTGTCTATGTGTGTGTATGTGTGTTTCTGTGTGTGTGTGTGTATGTGTGTGTGTGTGTGTGTGTGTGTGTGTGTGTGTGTTTCTGTGTGTGTGTGTATGTGTGTTTCTGTGTGTGTGTATGTGTGTTTCTGTGTGTGTGTGTATGTGTGTTTCTGTGTGTGTGTGTATGTGTGTTTCTGTGTGTGTGTGTGTGTGTGTGTGTGTGTGTGTGTGTCTTAAACTGAACTACACCCATCACTTCCTGTAGCTCCATCATGTTAATGTTCAACCTGTTAGCATCTCACCTGGTGACAGCTGTAAATATCCCAATCGGCCATTACAGTGTTAAAGCAGCACTTTAATTACTGTGTGTCCTGAGTCTCTACCTGTACGTAGACACGGTGGAGCTTACAGCTCATTGGCTGCAGCCGGTCCGTCGCCATTGGCCGGCCGACTCCATCTAACACGAGCTACGTCTCCATCACAACAAAACCTCTGGTGAATGAATCTGGTGACAGTGTGTTTCCATCCAACGGCTTTAAAGCCGATAAAAACCTGGTGATGACGTCACATGACGCTGTTTTAGGTCACGTGATGCTGTTTAGGGTCACGTGACGCTGTTTTAGGGTCACGTGATGCTGTTTTAGGTCACATGATGCTGTTTTAGGGTCACATGACGCTGTTTTAGTGTCACATGATGCTGTTTTAGTGTCACATGATGCTGTTTTAGTGTCACATGATGCTGTTTTAGGATCACATGACGCTGTTTTAGGGTCACATGATGCTGTTTTAGGGTCACATGACGCTGTTTTAGTGTCACATGACGCTGTTTTAGTGTCACATGATGCTGTTTTAGTGTCACATGATGCTGTTTTAGTGTCACATGATGCTGTTTAGGATCACATGACGCTGTTTTAGGGTCACATGATGCTGTTTTAGTGTCACATGACGCTGTTTTAGGGTCACATGATGCTGTTTTAGTGTCACATGATGCTGTTTTAGGGTCACATGATGCTGTTTTAGAGTCACATGACGCTGTTTTAGGGTCACATGACGCTGTTTTAGGGTCACATGACGCTGTTTTAGGGTCACGTGATGCTGTTTTAGGGTCACGTGACGCTGTTTTAGGGTCACATGATGCTGTTTTAGGGTCACCTGATGCTGTTTTAGGGTCACATGATGCTGTTTTAGGGTCACGTGATGCTGTTTTAGGGTCACGTGACGCTGTTTTAGGGTCACATGATGCTGTTTTAGGATCACATGACGCAGTTTTAGGGTCACATGACGCAGTTTTAGGGTCACATGACGCTGTTTTAGGGTCACATGATGCTGTTTTAGGGTCACATGATGCTGTTTTAGGGTCACGTGACGCTGTTTTAGGGTCACATGACGCTGTTTTAGGGTCACATGACGCTGTTTTAGGGTCACATGACGCTGTTTTAGTGTCACATGATGCTGTTTTAGTGTCACATGATGCTGTTTTAGGGTCACATGATGCTGTTTTAGGGTCACATGACGCTGTTTTAGTGTCACATGACGCTGTTTTAGTGTCACATGACGCTGTTTTAGTGTCACATGATGCTGTTTTAGGGTCACATGATGCTGTCTTAGTGTCACATGATGCTGTTTTAGGGTCACATGACGCTGTTTTAGTGTCACATGATGCTGTTTTAGGGTCACGTGACGCAGTTTTAGGGTCACGTGACGCTGTTTTAGGGTCACATGATGCTGTTTTAGGGTCACATGATGCTGTTTTAGGATCACGTGGCTGTTTTAGGTCACGTGACGCTGTTTTAGGTCACATGACGCTGTTTTAGGTCACATGACACTGTTTTAGGGTGACATGACGCTGTTTTAGGGTCACATGACGCTGTTTTAGGGTCACATGACGCTATTTTAGTGTCACATGATGCTGTTTTAGGGTCACATGACGCTGTGTTAGGGTCACCTGATGCTGTTTTAGTGTCACCTGATGCTGTTTTAAGGTCACGTGATGCTGTTTTATGGTCACATGACGCTGTTTTAGGGTCACATGACACTGTTTTAGGGTCACATGACACAGTTTTAGGGTCACATGAAGCTGTTTTAGGGTCACATGATGCTGTTTTAGGGTCACATGATGCTGTTTTAGGGTCACATGACGCTGTTTTAGGGTCACATGAAGCTGTTTTAGGGTCACATGATGCTGTTTTAGGGTCACATGATGCTGTTTTAGGGTCACATGATGCTGTTTTAGGGTCACATGACGCTGTTTTAGGGTCACATGAAGCTGGTATATCGGATTGGTGGGAGAACATCACATGATCAATATGGACAGGCTACATAGAGCTCATGTTCCAGCTGATAGAGACATATCGAGCTATAATAAGAAAACAACGACGCTATCAACACATCGCCATGGCGACACAGATGCAACGTGTCTTTATTGCCCCCGGCACCGCTGAGACTCATTTTTGAGACATGTCTCTCTGTCTGAGCGTCTCCCATTGTCTCTGCAGGACGTCCCGGCTTGTCCTCACCTGGGTCTGCGAGTCCGGACTTTGGGACGGATCCTCTGTAAAGTTCATTATGAAGTCAGTGGGTGGGGACGTGGACCGGAGGTCTGATAGTCTTTATCTAGACAGGGAGTGATAGCCTGGGCGTGGGGGTCAGGCGGTGCAGGCGGGGTTTTATGGATCTGATCAAGTTATTCAGTTACTCAGGAACTCAGTGACCAACCCCCACAACGTCAGGTGAATCCCCGCAGGAAGTGACATCACTGACGGGTTGGAAAGCTGCCAGTTTGAATTCAGTTAGTCTTCGTGTCCCGCTCTGGGATTGTTATGGCGTCACAATACCCGCCCGTTGTCTTCGGGGGTCAAATCTGACCGAAATATACGCGATCAGAAATTTGGGTTTCTTTCAAATAATTTGAAAACAATTGGTAAAAGAAGTTTTAAAAAAGTGTAAAAAATAAAGAGAAAAATGTAAAAAAAAAAAAAAAAGGTGATTTAAATGGGAACAAATGTCAAACAAAATTTCAAAAGACTCCAAAAAAAGTGTCAAAATCATCGGAGGAAAGACACATTAAGTGTCTTCAGGTCTGATCTGACCCCCTTTCTAAAGAGTTTCTATGTCAGAAATTTGGGTTTCTGTCAAACTAATTGTCCATAAAGTAACGAGGACGGTCCCAACAACGCTGCTCACCTGGTACGTTAATCATCCCCAGCTCACTGGATTGGGTGTTTTTCTCAAATTTTATATTATTTGGAGAAAATACTACTGCTAAAATAACTTTTTAAAAAGTATAAAAAAAAGAGAAAAACGTCAATAAAAGTGATTAAAATGTGAAAAAATGTCGAAAAAAAAACATTTCAAAAGACTCTGAAAAAGTTAACAAAATCATCGGAGGAAAAACACAAAAGGGTCAAAAAAAGACGACGAAAACCTCCATAAAAGGTGTCAAAAAGGTCAAAAGAAAAATATCAATAAAAGAAAAATGTCAATAAAAGAAAAATGTCAATAAACGAAAAATGTCAAAAAGAAAAATGTCAATAAAAGAAAAATGTCAATAAATGAAAATGTCAATTAATGAAAAATGTCAATAAATAAAAATGTCAATAAAAGAAAAATGTCAATAAAGAAAAATGTCAATAAAAGAAAAATGTCAATAAATGAAAAATGTCAATAAAAAAAAGTCAATTAAAGAAAAATGTCAATAAATGAAAATGTCAATAAACGAAAAATGTCAAAAAAATAGTGTCAATAAACGAAAAATTTCAAAAAAAGAAAAATGTCAATAAATAAAAAATGTCAATAAAAGAAAAATGTCAATAAAAGAAAAATGTCAATAAATGAAAAATGTCAATAAAAGAAAAATGTCAATAAATGAAAAATGTCAATAAAAGAAAAATGTCAATTAAAGAAAAATGTCAATAAATGAAAATGTCAATAAACGAAAAATGTCAAAAAAATAAAGTGTCAATAAACGAAAAATTTCAAAAAAAGAAAAATGTCAATAAAAGAAAAATGTCAATAAAAGAAAAATGTCAATAAAAGAAAAATGTCAATAAATGAAAAATCTCAATAAAAGAAAAATCTCAATAAAAGAAATTGTCAATAAACAAAAAATGTCAATAAACAAAAAATGTCAATAAAAGAAAAATGTCAATAAACAAAAAATTTCAAAAAAAGAAAAATGTCAATAAAAGAAAAATGTCAATAAAAGAAAAATGTCAATAAATGAAAAATGTCAATAAAAGAAAAATGTCAATAAAAGAAAAATGTCAATAAATGAAAAATGTCAATAAAAGAAAAATGTCAATAAATGAAAAATGTCAATAAAAGAAAAATGTCAATAAAAGAAAAATGTCAATAAACGAAAAATGTCAATAAAAGAAAAATGTCAATAAACGAAAAATGTCAATAAAGAAAAATGTCAAAAAATAAAAATGTCAATAAAAGAAAAATGTCAATAAAAGAAAAATGTCAATAAACGAAAAATGTCAATAAAGAAAAATGTCAATAAATGAAAAATGTCAATAAAAGAAAAATGTCAATAAATGAAAAATGTCAATAAAAGAAAAATGTCAATAAATGAAAAATGTCAATAAAGAAAAATGTCAATAAAAGAAAAATGTCAATAAATGAAAAATGTCAATAAAAGAAAAATGTCAATAAATGAAAATGTCAATAAAAGAAAAATGTCAATAAAGAAAAATGTCAATAAACGAAAAATGTCAATAAAGAAAAATGTCAATAAACGAAAAATGTCAATAAAGAAAAAATGTCAAAAATAAAAAATGTCAATAAAAGAAAAATGTCAATAAATGAAAATGTCAATAAAAGAAAAATGTCAATAAATGAAAAATGTCAATAAAAGAAAAATGTCAATAAATGAAAAATGTCAATAAAGAAAAATGTCAATAAAAGAAAAATGTCAATAAAAGAAAATGTCAAAAAATAAAAATGTCAATAAAAGAAAAATGTCAATAAAAGAAAATGTCAATAAACAAAAATGTCTGAAAAAGTTAACAAAATCATCGGAGGAAAAACACAAAGGGTCAAAAAAGACGACGAAAACCTCCATAAAAGGTGTCAAAAAGGTCAAAAGAAAAATATCAATAAAAGAAAAATGTCAATAAACGAAAAATGTCAATAAACGAAAAATTTCAAAAAAATGTCAATAAAAGAAAATGTCAATAAAAGAAAAATGTCAATAAAAAAAATGTCAATAAACAAAAATGTCAATAAAAGAAAAATGTCAATAAAAGAAAAATGTCAATAAAAGAAAATGTCAATAAACAAAAAATGTCAATAAAAGAAAAATGTCAATAAAAGAAAAATGTCAATAAATGAAAAATGTCAATAAAAGAAAAATGTCAATAAACGAAAAATGTCAATAAAAGAAAAATGTCAATAAACAAAAAATGTCAATAAAAGAAAATGTCAATAAAAGAAAAATGTCAATAAACAAAAAATGTCAATAAAAGAAAAATGTCAATAAAAGAAAAATGTCAAAAAAAGAAAATGTCAATAAACAATAAATGTCAATAAAAGAAAAATGTCAATAAAAGAAAAATGTCAATAAAGAAAAATGTCAATAAAAGAAAAATGTCAATAAAAGAAAAATGTCAATAAAAGAAAAATGTCAATAAAAGAAAAATGTCAATAAAAGAAAAATGTCAATAAAAGAAAAATGTCAATAAAAGAAAAATGTCAATATAAGTGATAAAAATGTGAAAGAAAGTCAAAACTGGGCCCCTGCTCTGAGACTCGAGACTTGAAACTGGGCCCCTGCTCTGAGACTCGAGACTTGAAACTGGGCCCCAGCTCTGAGACTCGAGACTTGAAACTGGGCCCCAGCTCAGAGACCTGTGAGAAACCACGAGGTGCAGATGTGTCCAGAGTGGCTAACGAGGTCCCCGGTCTCCATGGAGACACAACAAACACCCTTAATTATCAGACCAGTGTGGAAACGTCTCAAATGTCCACATTTACTATAATGGACACAAGCCAACCTGCCAGCCAATCAGCAACCAGCCAACCTGCCAGCCAATCAGCAACCAGCCAACCTGCCAGCCAATCAGCAACCAGCATGGTCTCCTTGGAGCCGAGACAGAGAGCAGGGAGGAATGTGTTCGCTCTGATGTGTAATCGTTTAGTGCGCTGAGTCATCCTGGCACGCAGATAGCAGCGCGTGTGTGTGTGTGTGTGTGTTTCTGTGTGTGTGTGTGTGTGTGTGTGTGGCTCTGTGTGTGTGTGTGTGGCTCTGTGTGTGTGTGTGTGTGTTTCTGTGTGTGTGTGTGTGTGTGTGTCTGTGGCTCTGTGTGTGTGTGTGTGTGTTTCTGTGTGTGTGTGTGTGTGTGTGTGTGTGTGTGTGTTTCGGTGTGTGTGTGTGTGTGTGTGTGTTTCGGTGTGTGTGTTTCTGTGTGTGTGTGTGTGTGTGTGTGTATGTTTCTGTGTGTGTGTGTGTGTGTTTCTGTGTGTGTGTGTGTGTGTGTGTGTGTGTGTGTGTGTGTGTGTGTGTGTGTGTGTGTGTGTGTGTGTTTCTGTGTGTGTGTGTGTGTGTGTTTCTGTGTGTGTGTGTGTGTGTGTGTGTATTTAACACCACACCCTTTCCGTGCTGGATCATAACCTGCTGCTGCTGCTGAAGGTAAGAAACACGAATATCTGAACTTCTTCCAACTTTCTCCGACATTTGTCGTCACTTTTTAACGTTTTCTAACTTTTCCCGAAGTTCTTTCTCACTTTTTACGTCTTTGTCGATTATTTCTGCGTTTTTTTGGGACATTTTTGTAGTTTTCCTACATTTCTCTGATTTTCTTCAGTCTTTTCTTTCTAAAACGCTCTAAATGAATAAAACCCCAGATCCACTGAGACCAGATCCACTGAGACCAGATCCAGTGAGACCTGAGACCAGTTCTGTAACGTGTGAGGAGCGTCGGATGGAAACATCCACGCTGTTATTTTACTATTTGGTGGAAGGAAACCCAGATTTCTGATTGAGACTTTTGGAAAACGGGTCAGATACCTCGAGGACATTGGGGG